>JAQMCX010000041.1:10582790-10607344 GCA_029814765.1 Acanthurus leucopareius | reverse complement strand
TTCTGAGGCTGTTAAATTCCGACACTGAAGAAGACAGCTTTAGTGGTTTTAGTTGTTAAATTTAGTGGGTGTGGCTTTTATACAGGTGTGGCTTATAGTCCGAAAAGTACGGTTATTTTTTTTTACATTATTTTTTGGGGGGGATGAACTGCTCTCATCTCCTTTGTAGGGCAAAGAAAATAAATATGGATGCAAGTAACAGAAGAAATATGCAGATTTCTGCTATATTTGAAACTGACAGTGAAAGAAAAGAATCTATAAAAGATGTAATTATTATTTTTTTACATCTTCTTATGGAAATCAGTGTACGCTGAATGATAAAGAAAGCAGTATGTAGAATAATCCATGACTTTAAAAAAAACACATTACAGATTCAATGTATGATTTCCTTTTATATAAGAGACAACAAAGGCTGATTGATGTGATATGGAGAATAAAGTGTAAGAGGGGTGTGCGACAAAGGCAGACACAAGAGACATGGGGTGATGAGGAGTTCTTTATGTTCTTTAGAGAAGAAGAGAATTGTTCATGAATCTGTCTCAATATAGGGAGGAAAGACAGTGCAGCAAGAAAGAAATGCTATTTTTAATGTGTATTTGTTCATGTCAGACTTTAAGCTCACATGTTGAAACTGACATTCCTCTGGGATCAAAGCTTCATGTCTAGAAGGAAATTGAAAAATCAGTCAGCTCTGAATTATTTATTCGTATCCATGTGTTCTTAACTTTCAGATGGTAAAATAATTTAAATAAGAATCCTACAAAATCATAAACCTTGGATACAGACAACAAAATGAATGCAAAACATCCTGCTTTTCCACAGTTAATGGAACTGGCTGCAGAGGTCTTCACAGATATTTTATCAGAACTTGTGTTATGAACTTTTATAACCTTCTAACCAAATACACAAAAAAAAGCCCCAAGGTGGCAATAACAGCGGGGGGGGGGGGGCACAGGCAGGTTGCTTCCTGCAAAATAACAGAAAATGCAATAAGTTGCAATTATCAGAGTCTTCTGTTGCCAGTCAAAGTTAATCTAATTTTTCCTGCCTGCCTGCAAACATTGTTTAAGAATGAAGAGAGCTAAGGTGAGAGGACTGGAGATCCACCTGCAGACTGCAAAATAAACAACATACTGACTTAAAAATGGGGAAAAAATGCTTTGCTTAAATGCAGATTTGGTTGCATTAGCATAACTGCTAATTCTGTTGCACCCATTGCCAGTTACAGGCTAAAAAAAAGACATAAATAACACATGCTAGCTTCACTTACTACTCCGATACGTTTGCTGGATTGCATATTTGTTGCACAACAGGCTGCACATGTGAATCTGGGTCTGACAGAGGCTCAGACATGACCTAATCTCTCTCTGATAAAACAGCAGTGTACAGTCAGATGGCTAAATTAGAGGAAACATCTGTCAACCTACCAAGAAAAATAGTGGTGTTTTGAACATGAGGCAAGAATTTCTCAATAAGAAATACAGTGCAGATAAGCTTTCAGTCCCATTTTTACACTTGAATTTTTTAATTTAAAGCAGAGAAATTGTGCAACCAAACCAAATATTAAAGGGAAACTTTTGTGATGATAAATTAAGTAAATAGTTTGCAAAATAGGTGATGTGCAAATGAGCAAAAGTCAGTGCTAAAATTACCTGCACAAGTCTCTGTTGGGCTTTTTATATAATTATTAATATATTTATACTTCTACTGCATAGACAGCCCAATTTTACGCAAAGATCATCTTTCCAATGATGAAATGCTTCTGTAATCATAGCAGAGCCTTTTATGTGCTTTAAAAAACATTTCTAGAGAAGAAACTTTGACATACTGAGAGCCTGTTGTTTCATTTGATTGCAATCATGTCAAAGGCTGAGGGTCTCTCAACCAGAATCCCACTCTCACCGTTTTTGCTTTATTTTTTGGCATTACAGCCAGGATGGCATGAAACAGACAAAAAAAGAGAAAAGAGATGAAGGGGGACACCTGAAAGTGAAAAAGATTAACTACTGTCATTTTTTCCTCAAATGTAAATAATTACTGTCAAACTGATGTGTATGGATATTCAGCCAGCCAACCAGCCAGACAAGGCAATTACTGTTTACCTCAGGATGATGCTAACAAGAAAAAACACACAATCTGACACTTTAAATGACTTTCGCCCCGAGCTTGAAGAAAACCAGTTAACCAGTTTACTCTTTGCTTTTGTGAAAACAGAAAAAAGACCATTTATTTCTATCTCATCAAATCAAACCCTCAGCCTCTAACATCCTGTGTTATTACCTCCAAATTCCTATTTAATTGTCATCCACCACAATTAAAGCCCGAGTGTGACATCCTCAAAGATCCATAGTGGTGTGACTTTTCATCAGTATTCATGATTGCTAATTTTAGCCGAACTGTCGTATTGATTTCCCCATTGGTTCTGCTGGCAGGTCACCGAATCACATGCTGAAGAGATGATTCTCTGCCACCTTTATTTAATAATCTGAATTTAATTTCAAGATTATGTGCCAGTCCCAGGATGATCTCACACTGATGAATGGGGAAAGGGGAAACAGAGCAGGTCGTTAATAGTATGGAATCTATATCTGGCAATTAATAAATGTATGTCTTGGATGATGAATCCTGTCAGGTGTGATCAAATTTGGCACCTGTGGTTCCCAGTTTGAAGTCCAAAAAATGAAGAGGACTCACAAAAAAGGAGGACAATAAATCAACTAAAATCCCATCAGGCTTTGGCAAACACAAACCCACAGAAGCTCTAAATTTGGGTGCAGTTGAGTGTACACTCAGACGATAATTATCTTCATCTGGGCCTGATTTCCTTTTGTTTTCATCTCCACAATGAATGTTTGTGCTCAAAAATTTCATCACTTTACTGCCCAGTTTCTGTATAGCACTGGAGTAGCTCTGCTCAGAACCACATTTGTCGGCTTAATTAATCTCAAAACAATTAAACTGTAATTAAATTTAAAACGCAATGACACACATTTTCAGCTCCAGATGTTAAAAAAACCGCTGTGATGAAAATAATGACGAAAAGGTGTCGAACTGGCGTCTGTTTTAAGCGTTCTTTTCCTCGGTGTTTGACTGGTTTGCGGTTGCAGTTTGTGTCACAGCAGCAGAACAGAGACGATGTCCCCGTTGCTTCTTGAAAATCTGTGTCGGTTTCACTTTACTTGTTAAAACGCTCACGTAATTCTTATTCATGAATTTGAAATTACAGCAGATATTCTAATGTTTGTAAATGGGGCTTCCTGTTAATGTGAATCTCACTGACTCCCACCATCAGTGGATGTGATGCTATTTCCACTGCCTGCACTGACACAGTTTGCGATGCTTGATGAAAAATATTGTCGTTTCCAAGAAATAGCCAGTTCATCTGATTATGTAAGACGGTTCATAAATGTGTGTTTTTTGCTCCACGCTTGCCATTGATTTGACTGAAAGACAATAGGAGTCGATGCAGTCATTGTAAAGCTATTTCTGTTCACTTCTCAGATGTCATTTTAAGAACAAATGGTAAGAAAAGCTCAAAATATCTATTGCAGTGAAAATGCTGCACAGTTTCCAGCCTTTATTGTGCGACATAAATCAGATGAGACTGAACCATGCACAATAAATCAGCTTCTTACACAAAATGTAATCTGTTTTTCTGGTGGCACCAAAAACAAGTTAGCACCTTTAATAACAAATACTGTTCCTCAACCAATGAATTCAAACTTGTCACCTTTTTGCAAGTCAGTTTTTGACTCCTAGTAAGCCTTAAGATGAGAGGAGTGCCATAATAAGATTTGCACTGGCTTATAAAACATCTCTTTCAAGCTTATGACAGTTAATTTGCTAAAAAAAATGAATTGTTTTGATCTGACAAATGCTAGCTTATAAGATTTGGATGTAGGCGATAAAAAACGTCCTTTCTGCTAATATACTTTAATAAACTGACCCCTGCAGAACACGGGGGTCCTTGTATTGCATTAACTTTGCACACTAATCCGGCTTTGTGTGAATGTGCTCGGCTCTTATCTAAACATTCTTGTCAAATTGCGTTTGTCTATATGCTCCGATATGTTGACAATCTCCATGCTGTGTGTACAGTAGATGACTGATAGCGAAGGGCACAGGCGCTACCGATAGCTTTGCACGAATAAGGAAACAATGGAGCAAGAGTCGGCTGATGTGACAGATTTGGAGGAAAAGAACTGAACAAGCAGGTCAAGAAGAAAAAAAAAAGAAGTACAGAGCATTGTTGAAGAAAAAACAGTTTCCTGTGCTTTTTTATTGAGGCACATCATTTGTCCTGCTGCCCACAGAACCATTAAAGCACCGAGCGTATTTCAGACCGAAAAATACACAGATCCATGCTTAACATGCTGGCAGCATTTTTAACAGATGTCCTGTTGCCGAATGTGAGGTAACTTCACTCAAGGCTTTTGTACCCAGATTGGAAAAAAACAAAAAAAAAACTGACAAGAAGCACTACATTGCATTCGAACCAGTGTCTCCCAGGTGAACTGTTGTGCTATGCAAATAGGCCACACAATGCAGCTCAAAATAATATAGCACGCAGCTTAAAATATAACAGAGAAGCATCTTTTTTTTCCTAGTCTTAGTCGATGCTCTCCGGCGTCTCCTGGGCCTCCTAAAAAAGATTTCTCTTCAGCTGTGTAAAGCATCATCTAAATTCAACAGGAAATATAAACAGAAGTAATGGTATGCTTTCAAAATAGCAACATAAAAACAGCTTAAAGTCGATAATGAGGGATCACAGAAGGTAAAGACGGAAGGTTTTTGTGTGAGGGCATGCTAGCTTTTTAAACTGATTTGTCTATTCAAATTATGCACCAAAAGATTGATTTTGATGAGTAATATTTCAAAGATTGTTCAATTATACTAGGTGGTAGTTTGCTGTGGTGGTAGGTTTCCATTAAATATGGTGACTGACAGTTTTATCACTATTCCACGCTCTCCTACCACTCGGATCATCAGGCTGTGGTAGTAAGTTTTTATCATCTTTTGAACTCTCCAGCCCTGAAAATCTTTATGAATTATGCTGACACTCTTAAGGCTCCGACTTCTTATGCATCACGCCTAAATTAGGAGCAATACATCAGCAGTTTCAAAACTTTCACAGAATTTAATCGCATGGGAGTTATTCTTTAACTTGTGATGCTTTATGCATCTTCCACACATTTCCCACTCACACACAAAGAGGGGGAAAAAAAGAAGGAACTTGCAGCCATGGTTTTTCAAGTTCTCCATCGTTATTCTGTAAGACATGCATTCGTTTGATAATTCTTTTTGAGTCGAGGCTCCTGTTTTGACGTGAGGACCACAGAGACAAGCAGCGCAGGCTTGGTGAGGCCTCCCCAAGGCTAGAATTCAGCAGATCTCAGCTCAAACAGCCTCCCCATAATGCCAAAATAAAAAAAAAAAACTTGCAAGAACAAGTCCTTGAGAAGTGTTAAATGACCTCAAAACTATCACAAATCCATCCCGAAAAACTTTATAAATGCTTAGCTGGTGGGCTTCGCTTGTAGGACTGCTAAACTGTGAGGTGGGAATGAGGACATTTTTCTCAGCTTTTTGTAAATTTGCTGCCTGCTGACCAAGTTCGCAAGCGCTCCCAACGGAGAGCAGATGAAAAGTTAGAGTTCCTAAAAAAAACACCCAGCCCAGACTGAATGCAGTCAATAAATTGCAAATGCGAAGGTCATGGAGGGACGGCCCATAATCATATAACTCAGCTCTATCGCTCAGCAGAGGCATGAGTGTGCATGCACGCGTATGTGTGTGTGTGTGTGTTATTATTCAGCAGTGTGTGGGATCTGCTGCCGTTGACTGCTAATGAGAAGCTGTCGAGAGAAGAAGACCCTCCATTGTTCTGGGAGGAATCAATAGGATACCTATCAAAAGGTGCGCTATCTGTAATATGAGGCAGATTAGTTCCAATAAGATAACAGAAATTAAAATGGATGAAACAGAACAAAAGGGGGGGGGGCTGGAAAGAAGCGAGGAGACAGATTGAGCAAAGTCTGATAAAAAACCAAGCCAACATCTGCTGATGCTTAATCAAGCCACACGGTATCTACGCTATTTTTCTTCCCTTTGTGTATCAGGGGGGGAAATGCTTTGCTGAGCATGCACACTCTCCTTTTTTTACCCCCCCTTTCCCTCTGCCATGGTGATGCTCCACATCCATACAGCTAAATAAATATTTAGCTGTCTGCTGCTGGACACTGAGCTGCTCCGGTGGACCAGTTTGGGGCCAGAGATGTCAGCTCAAAGGCACCTTCACTGTGGTTAAAGGGAGAGGAAATTCTTCTTCACTCTCTCCCTTTAGTGTCCCTAGTTGCTCTGTGCTTTTTCTTGCAGTCACAAGCAGGCATTTTAAACCTTTAGGCTACTGCAGCCATCTGTGCATCGCTAAAAAATACAAACAAAAAGGACTAAATAGGTTGTATTCATGGCCTGGTGTCTGAAAATTAAACCAAAAAAGAAGGGTTTTCTATATATAGACATGGACTGAAATGACTCAATGCACATCTGGCCCTGCATGTGCAAACGTCAGGAGGTCAGAGACATCACCGAAGGCTTCTGGCTCTCCAAAACAACCCAGCGTGGGTGGTGGGCTTGACAAAGATGAAGGGAGAGGGGGGGGGATTTCATTCACTCGGATAAACCAGACCACCTAAACTTCGCTCAGTCATCACCTCACTTACAGAGACTCTTTGACCCGTGATGAGTTCGAGAACGTCTCCCGCTAGCAATGCTTCTTCTCACAAAAGGAAGGAGAATCAAAGTGAAATCTCCCCCTTTGCCTTTAAAACCTTGCATTGGGGGGGGGGGCTCCATCCCACCACACTGAGCTTTTACTGTAGGTTATACTTAGCCCAGTGGGTTAGCGGGATTTTTTTTTGTGTGGCATTCAAGTTTAGCTGAACTGGAGATGAACTGAATGATGTGTGGGTGTTCGTTTTTGGCTAGAGGCGATGAACAGCTTGCTGTGTTTTGAATCACATGAGTGAATTAAAAAGATGTGGTTGGTTTGCTGAATTGCTGGGCTTTTTAGTTAGCTTACACTACCAAAAAAAACACATCTATCCGTGAAGGGTAACTGAGCTAAGGCTCCGAATTCAGTGCTCTCAAAGTAAATATGAATGGATGTCCATCACAGCAGCCTGTTTGGACGTTAATCCATCTTAATTGTGATTTTATTCCCATCTCTATTGAAATACACCCTGCCAATTCACAACACTTCTTTCCCAAGTATCCTCCTGGTTGTTCCACAGACTGGTCAGCCATTATGTCTCAATAATGTGCTGCTGGGCAATTGTGATGCAACCGAATCACTCACTCATGAAACAGCATTTTGAGAGTAATCTTGTGTAGTCACATCTCTTTCTCGAGCTCACGCAGCTCCGGAGAAATCTGACAGAAAATACTAAATAACAGAGAGCCCGAGGCAGCAATTTGATTGGCTCTCAGTTTTGAGAACAAGTCCTGGAAATGACACATCTGCTTTGTTCTACGTTGTAATTTGAGCTATGCTAATGATAAATTAGATGAAAAATGTAATGATGTGTTTGCCCACAGGCAACAGGAAAAGTATTAAACCTGTTCACCAGCCTGTGGTCTATCACATTAATGTGTTTTGTTTTCTTTTTTTCCTTTCTTTTTTTTGTACCCTTAGGATAATACACAAGCACCATGTTATACTCTGCCGTTGTTCACCGCTAAGCATCTTTCACCTTAATATTTCAGTTCTTTAACTAAACATTTGCAACTGAGAAAAACATTTTAAATATAATAATATAATTTTTATATTTTTGTGTTGTACTTTGACCTTTTCCCTTTAACCTCTGTGTCAAATTAAAAGTGCAACACTTCTTGGGTTAGCGAACAAATTTAAGCAGTAACATGTGATAAGTGTTAATGTTAGCATGCTAACATGTTTACACTGTGCAATGCTTTCAGGTTTATATACAGCAGGTAAGGTTTAGCAGGCTCACTATGTCTGTTTAGCCTGTTAGCATGCTAATTACTGCTAATTAGCAATAAAAAAACAGCTTAAGCTAATAGAATGTCATTAGTTTGCAATGCAACACTTGCTAAAACTTAATTATTGGACAAATTGGAAACTTCACTTCAACAAATCCCTGAATGAAAAAATAGAGAGAAACATCTTCAGTTGTACTTGTTGACGGAGTGAAGGAAGAAGCAGTTTTTTGCTTCATATTCTGCACAAGTTGTGTCTGGAATAGAAGTTTTATTGTTGCCCCCTGGTGCGGCATTAAAGTTTGCAAAGTAGTCATTTCAAATGTAAATTGAAATTTTGTATCTTTTATTATTGGTAAGAAAGCAAGTAAACTAAATTAAGCAAATCAATAAAGAATCATTTCATTAAATTTTCCAACAGCTTTGGTTAGCAGCTGTTGTAATAAATTCAACTGTGTTGTCACTTGAGGTGGTGAGAATTATGCACAATAAAAGAGACAAGTGTGTTTGTGTGCAAATGCTTGTTCACAGGTGTGTGTGTGTGTGTTCTGTGGGTTTGGCTTGGTGCATGTGCATTCTTTTTACGAATACGAGTTTTGGGTGCACCAAATGTTTTTCTCAAATTCATGGATGATTTTTGTCGGTTTGTTTTTGTATATTTTTACCACATTTCCTTGAGTCTGCACACAACGTGCAGGACAGCTGAGAGTCTGCTGGAGGCAGCAGCATTTTTTTTTTTTTGTCAGCTACAGCACCTAAGGGATATCATGTTCTCCAGCATAACTACTGTGGCACACACTTGATTAACTCTTTAAATAAATGGTGGCTCAATTTTTCTTAACTCCACCTCCACTCGTGTCTTCCTGTGTTTTGGCTGCACTGGGCCTTCAAATTAAGATCCATCAGCGTGGCTCAGTGATTGGTTTTGCTCCTCTTGCACAACACTGTAACAAACCACTTCATCATGCTTGCACACACAGATTAATTTAAGAAAATTATGTACATACATATGTATATATTTATGCATTAATTGTATGAGTTATGTGCTCATTTGTAATTGTCACACGGCTTTGAAGAAGACAAATTATCCACTTTTGTGTTGCCAACAAACCCAAACAACAATGTGATACAAGCCAATGTTTCTGAAGAGTTTAACACAGACGAAAGCAGAAACTTGATTTTTTAATACAAATTCCATAAGAGCACGAATCTAATTTAAAGATCCTGGTCTGTTGTTATAAAATACACACATTATCTTGTTTTGGTTAATGAATTAAGGACACATACTTTGATTTAAGTCCTTTTATAATGTAAAGAAATTAAAACGAGTGTGCAGTGACTGTGTTTCCATACTGGATTCAACCTGTGAACCATAACCCCGCCTCCATATGTTCACAGCTTCATTCTGGCACTTAAAAATGACACTTGGCAGGTTAAAGCACCGACAAGATGTGGAGGGCACGCAGGCGACAACCCCCCCATTCTGGGATGTTCTGCCCGTGGTTTGATGTTGAGGGAAAAAAAAATGAAATATGTGTATATGCTCTGTGTGTGTGTGTATATGTGTGTTTGTGTGTGTATTTCTGAGTACCTCTAGTGCCAGCTCTCCGCTGTGCCAATCTGTAGCAGCCATGGAGGATCCTGGACTTGCTCAGCCATCAATCAGTCGCCTGCCATGGCTGAGTGCTTACACACACACACACACACACACACTCTCATGAGCTCACACAAACCTCACACAACCCTCAGTTCAGACAAAACCGAGGCCACCCGCGACTTTATTAAAAGGCTACAGCTGTTGTGTACGTGGGCACGGAGCAAAAAAAAGATTTTTTTCCTCCCAAGATTCAACACAGACAACAGGTCATGCTGCTTCGTCATTTTCTCTGTTTCTCTGCTCGCCTGTTCTCTTCTGATAGCAATCTGGGGAACATAAATTCACAGTTTCACAAGTTCGTAGGACATAAATTTTTACATTTGCATGATGCTCGAGACCGTTTTCCCACTGATAAGCTTTAAAACTCTAACCAGAACAGTCAGCACGATCCCACGGCCCACCGTTGTGAAGCGAGATGCATATTACACAAACACTGCGAGTAAAAGATTAATCTCCTGAAGATGTTTTTCTCCCATTGAAGAAATCTTTGCTGAGCTTCAACAGTCAGGAGGAACATAGTAGTTGACTGTGTTTACATTGGCACAGGTGATTCAGTTTTGGGCCTTACCTTTTGGATCATATTCTAGATATTATGTTAACATGGAATATTAAAACCTGATTGTTTATTTTATTGTAAACATGATTATAACAGCATCCAGGTTTTTGACTGTCTGCTTATCTGACGATGAAAAATCTGAGGGTTTGAGGTCAAAAAGACGTGCTCACTCGACCTCTGCAGCCTGTTTCCTGAAGCTAGCAGTTTGAGGGTTCATTACACGCTATTGGAATTACACAAACACCAGAATCTTCAGCAAATGTTGAGTTGCATTGTGGGTAATATAAGCACCAGTAGGCCAAGGAAGAGAAATTTGTAGAAAGATTTAAAAAAGATGAATTGTATCAATCTTGACACTTTTTTATACTGTCTATAATGAGTTCAGCAGTGTTAGAAGAGTTTAATAGTCTGTTGCAGAAATACCATTAATTATTAAAGATAAGATCAAAGATCATTTAATTATTTAGCTTTTGCACTTGTGGAAACACTTAAGTGCTTCATAAAAGGAAATAAAGAGTAAGGACATTTGCATACAAATAATATAAGTGTCCCCATGTAACTGAAGACTAAAACTCAGCACATAAGCTAATATAATTTGATTTAAAATTGTCCTTTTGACTGATATTTTTCTTAACTAATGTTGTCAAGATTAAAGAAACCGTCAGAAAACTTAAACAAAATTCAATACTGGTGAGATTTGCTTACAGCTCAAACAAAAATGGAAGGTTATAAGTAGTTTCGTAATGTTCGCATCCTCTACCTGCTCTAGAAAATCACATGTTTACAACATCTGTGAGATGCACACATTTTTGCAGTTACAAAATTAAATAAATAAAGCTGTTGCCGACTGCTTTTAGTGCAGCTTATTCTTTTAAAGATGCTGCTTCGAATGCAGTTTTTTTTTTTATGTTTAGGATGCACAGCCTCGGGGTGAATTAGAGCTGTAGGAAGCAGAAAGATCAAAGATGGTTGGTGAAAGTCCTGGGTGGGCCACGTAGGAGATGCATTATCTTGCTGCTGGGTATTTCAAGAATACTGGTGTGAAAAGGTCAGGGTTGTTATTGGCTGGCACCACTGGGGGCAGGGGGGTCTTTGAACACAGCACTAACCCCACGGAGGAGCTTAAACAGTCCGCACTTAACGTGAGCGACTTCTCCCCTACGTTTAGGATACGGGGTTGTAAACTACTGAGCTACGAACATGAGGCAGGATTTTCTTTCAACTGAATTTATTGCTCAAAGAGACGAGAAACGAGGAAAATCCTTGAGACGTAAATGAATTTTCCAACTGCCTGAAACATTTATACTGTACATCCATGGGCAAAGCTTATCATCCACAGCCACGGTCTTCTACACAATATATATAGCTGGAACAGAAGGTTATGAGATCCTAGGGGTATTGTTTACCATTCATCTCCAATGATTTACTTAAGCAAACATGCCTACTGCTTACATGCTATTAAAACGGACTAGCAGCGTGTGGCTAAAACATATGAATGCTTTATCACATACACGACATGAGACATGACTCATAAATAATAAGACAACATCAAGGAGATTGGTCATCTATTATGTATGATTTTGTTTGCTTCACATGCCGTCGGGCATCGTGCTGTCATACATGACAGATCAATAAACACGTGGAAATTCATTACCACTCGCAGAATGTATTAAATATTAAAGTTGTTGTGTGTTCGTTGTGTATTTGTTGTAGAAACATCTCTGCAGGTGAGAACGCTCTCAAAGCTTGGTCCTTAGTGTGCGTGAGAACAAAGGGCCAGTCGAAGCTTCAAAAGAAATGGAATGATGGAAATTTCTTGGTCTTTATTTGGTTGGCAGGAGATGGAGCCAGTTGTCGATTGATCAGAGGGTTTAATTCCCATCATGCTCCTGTTCCAATGTTGAAGTCTCCTTGATCAAATCAAATATGCACATCTTGATACTAGGGTAAGTTTAGTTTTAGTTCAGACATAAATTAAAACTTAATATTGGAGGTTTTCTGATAAGAAAAGACCACATGGGAAAGGTAGTTTTAATAAAACTGTTTTATTTTCACTTTTATGTGTGAATCAACCCCATGGTCATTAATAATATTAATAATGGAATATAATGCAAAACACTGGATTGTGTTTGATGACATTTTTTTACACTCAATGTCAACTTTTTATTTTTCAATCCACAAAATATGGCACATGAAAGCTAAAGAGAGGTACAAATAAGAAAAAAGTCAGTTATACTTCACAGCATCACTACAAACTAAGTTTTAGACCTTTACACTTGTCTAAAATAAGAAAAATATGCAAAAGCAAACATTAATTGCACTTCTTTCACATCGTCTCTTATGAGAGTTGCTACCCAAAACTTTACATAACGGACACACAACTTATTGCACAGGTCCTGGATGTAAATTGCGACATACAGCAGAAAATTGTTCAATGTGAGAATAATAATTAGGATTGCAGGACGGGCAATGGGTGCATATTGAATTAATGAGTATTTTACAATCATGTCTTTTTACAATATTTGCACATCAGCTACTGCATGATTGGAGAAAGATTGTGTCAATAAAACATGAATATATGAGTCACTGACCCTCTGCAATCCAATTCAAAATCTCCAAACACACTATTTCAATAGTGACAGAATTACATTTGAGAGAGAAAGAGTGAAAGAGAGAACATGTTGCATAAATGCATTTATATGTTCATTGGGTCTTGCATGTAGGTGGAGCTTTATAAAGCCACCCAGGCTCTTCAACTAGAACTGCTCTGTATTTTTTGAGCAGCGAGTGGAAATCTCCTGCACAAAAAAAAAAAAATTATAAAACGGTGCATGCTTACCTGGTTTGGTAAGATAATTCAGAGCTAAATAAACATTTGGAAAAAAATTGCATGAACACCTTAAAGCCAATAAATCAATGTAATTAACAAAGCCGATCATGACGGTGTCAGTGAGTCAGAGCACATCAGATCGAGGCTTTAAACACAGTATCGAGGCTGAGCAGGGCGGATGTTTACCAGCAAGCCTGCTGTAAATTCAGGTCAGAGCTCGAATAGATTAATGCTCAGCTCTTCTCACTGTCTCTCTCTCTCTCTCTCTCTCTCTCTCCCCCTCCCCTCCATAAACACAGTCACCCCCTCCTCCTCCCTTGGGAGCCACAGGTGTTGGCAGTGATGGCTATGAAATGAGTTCTCACTGAATGAGAGTTTCAGCCTCAGTTTGAACCCCTCATCTTGGCAGGAGACAACAGTGCTCTCAGCCTTCTCCGCTTTCTATCTCTCTATCTCTCTATCCCATCTCCCAAATCTCTATCACTATTGTTCTCATCCTTTTTTTCTTGCCACAGCCATTTGTCCCTTGTCTTTCCTTTTCCATCCCTCCCAGAGGGATGGAGCTGCGATGTCGCTCAGACAGTTTTTGTTTTTTAGTGAATTCAAGATGCTCTTGGTCACGAAGTTCATTTTTCGATGATCTGCTGCCTTCATGGAGCTTTGTGTGCTGTTATTGTCTTTTTTAAAAACAGAAAACACTTGGGGATGTTCATTTAACTGTCTTTTTAGAACATAACAAGCACATGATGATGTGTTTTGCATGTTAAATGTCATCTTGTTAGTCATAAAAGTGATTTTTAAATGCAGTGTTTGTCTATTTTGGGACATTAAACTGGTCAAAAACAAGGAGTCCTGCAGCGAGTGACGTGAGCCATCACGTGCAGAAACTGCAGGCTCACCATGTGGGATTCCACCAAGAATGACAATATAAGCCAGTGTGGTGCTAATTGGGAAAACTAATGCACGGCTTAACCTGCATGATCAGCCACATAATTACACAATTGAGGTTTTTAATCTGGCAGATTAAGAGTGTGCCGCGTCACAGCAGCACAAGATTCATGAGCACAAAGTAGGTCAGCTTTACCTAACAGATAGGGCACATTACCTTTCATCTCATTTTCATCATTTTAGTTTTGCAACGCAACAACGATAGAGACTTTTGACATTTGGAATAATCAAGAGAGTTGTGCGCTTACACTTTATTCTCTACCAGTGTAATTGATTTCACGTATCTGGGAACATCAAAGAGGGAGTTTGTTTCGAGTCAAGGACCTTCTCCATGCTTTTTGATCTTCCCTCACTGTTTTCATTATTGTCAAACCAACACTAACCCATATTTATGGATGAGTGTATTCAACAAATCCAGCCTCTTCTAATTACAGGGAATAAAAGGCACTTCTATTTTGGATAAAAGCCCGCTGACAGAGTCGGCATTGTCGAGACGAGCGCGGCATAGCCTCTTTTATCACTAATAGCTGTCGAAGACAACTGAAAAACCAAGTTTATCTTTTTTACTACACAAATACTGCAAAGGCGCGATCACTGAGCGTCGTGAACGCGCCGATACGCATCGCTTTAAACAAAAAAGAAAAATCTCGTCCAAGGACTAAGGACAAAAAAACAAAAAAGACAAAGCACTGCTTGATGCTCCTGTATCCATATTCAGTGGCGTCTGAAGCTCTCCCTCACACACAAAACAAACAGACTGTCTTTTATACCGACATATTGCAGGTCTGCGCTCGCCTCGGCTCAGGGCGGGCAGACAGACGCAAGGGTCACCACCTCACAGCTTGCGATGGGGCTAATTGATGCCCAGTAGCTTCAGGAAAGTAAACAGACTTATGACAATGTCTTTATTTTGTTCTTTGTTTTCATACACTTGCATAGCTACAATACAGCATGTGGAGATGGCTGCTAAGGAATGCACTTTCATTATGGGAACCAAACTGCTTAAACGCATATTTTAAGCTCGCTTGTGGTATTCAGGCTCAAAAATAGGCAGATGATGGAGGAAAGTTGGCTTTTGTCTACTGAACTTAAACGAAAGTATCAAAACATACAAGAGAACTTTGTTCAAATGCATCAGAACAGACCAAATTCATATTAAAATGACAAAATTTTTGTTTTTTGTCTGTGCTGGATGAAAAATTCAACCTATCACAAGGTGAAATCATTGATATGTTGAGTAAAAACAACAAGGTTAGGGCAACTAATCTCATGTTAAAGGTTTGGTTGGATGTATGCAGCAAAATGACTAATGGGACACAGATGCAATACACACTCACCCTCCACCCTTATTTTCACACCCTTACTTTCTGCATCACTGCATGAAAAAGGTCACTTCCTGCATCAACATGCAGAATCATCCAATATCCATGCAATTCAGTGCAACAAACAGGCTCAGAGACAGTATCCATATCCTACTATCTTATATACTGACAACAGATAAATTAATGCTTATTTATGGTGCAAACCAATCAGAAAGGCCACACCCACACATGACAATTAAATGCACTTGATTTATTGTGCTGCATTTTTGCAAGGCTGATGAGGAATAACGTCATGGCCGAATGCTGTGCAGAAAAGGGTCTGGGCCCATCCAAGCAAAAACTTTCCATCTATTTTGAACAAATTTTCACAAAATTTGCAATAAAAATGTGAATGAATGTGCCTTTTCATCAACTGCCTTTCACAAATATTAAGAGCAGGGCACTTTAAGATAAACAGTTCTATGAAATCTGCAGTCTGGTTCCATCCAAAGAAGTAGTTCTCAAACTGGGGCAGGTCCCACAAGTGGAGCACAGAATCACAGCAGGTGGGCTTGGATGACCAGAGGAAAAATATGTAGTGAGATGATGTTGAATGAATATGAATTACAGTATGTAGGGAAAATAAAAACACAGGAGAGTTTGCTGATGCTCTCCTGCTAACCTTCGTTTCACAAAAAAATTCAACTTGGACTTGAAAATTCAACCTTTTTTTAAAAGCTGCTCCCTCTAACATTGTGGAGTTGAAGGGAGATGACAAAAAAATATTTAAAAAACCACCACCGTTCCAGAAGAGGGCGCTACAAGAGGACTCTTAACCTGATTTAAAGTGCCGGTCAAGCCTGAAACAAATAAAGAAAATGTTAAAATTGAATAGAAATGTGCAGTTTTTGTTTGTTTCTTGTATTAATTTGAAGATGATTACAGATTCCTAATCCCGAAAAGATCTGATGTCTCTTGACTTTCAAGCCAAGTGGATGTTACAGATTCATTATTCATGTCATGTTTAATTAGTCTAATGTGTTTTAATTGCATTTGTTAATTTTTTGCCAAACTTTTCCATTTTAGCTCTTGGTATTTTAACTTTTTTTTGCAATATTTTGGTTCTATTATTTTAACTTTTTCTTTTTAATTTCCGATGTTTCCATGTATATTTAATTAAATAATAAGAAAAGGGATGACTTGATAAATCACTTAAAATGGAAGAAGGGAGGAGAGAAGCTCAAATAATGAGGTGAAGCAGCTTTCCAATAAAGCTAGCTATCTTTACTTGTTGCTGTTTATTCATTTAAAAAGTTAAAGATCTGTGTACATTTCAGTTTCAAACATTTCTCAAGTTGGCAAAGTGACGTTACAGCAATATTTCTTATTTCCTTGCTCATTGTGGGAGTTGTGGGCAGACTTTTAATGTGTTTGCATGGCTCGAATCCTTAGATATATCTAATGAGTCACTGAACCAGATTTGCATAAAACATCACTTTCAATAAACATGTTTGCAAAAGATTGAATTAACACTAAACAAGGTTATTTAAATTGCTGCGAGTTGTAATTAAAAACAAATTAGATTTAGTTTTTTTTTCTTTTTTAGCAAAAGAAAGAGAAGATGCCATTTTACATACAAATATGTTCATGCAATTACCGTGTTTGGTTAGTTAATGGTAGATAAAGCTTTTAGGCTTTTATAGAGATGTACATTGTTGTGTCTAGACATGTACACAAGGACAAACACATCTGCCAGAGCATGACGAGCACACACACACACACACACACACACCTGACACACTGCTCGCCCCCTATTGCTCCACTCATGTCCAGTTCAATGTCAATGTCAATCTATTGTCATGAGAGCGCTTCTACGCGGGGAGTCAGAAATCTGTCGAATGACTGCTGACTCGCGTCTTTGATGAGGTCAGACTGGCGGGAGAGGGGAAAAAAAAAGCGAAAAAGAAAATTACATCCAGACACAGCTGGAGCATCTGTGTTCAACAACACCCTGCAGAGCGAGGAAACGAAGGAAATACTAAACATTATTCCCTTTTTACAGGATGTTTAAAGGGAACTGCCTACGCTACATTTTAATTATTCATTTTTCCTTATTGAAAACTAACAACAAGACTAGAAATATAACAAATTAGAAGGAAATGATGGAATGAAAATCATTTCATCTATAACATAGCTTCAAAAAACTGTTTTATGATTGAGTGTGAGTATTCTCTACGGGAGATCGGAAATATTTATAAAATATGAATACAAGATTAACATTAAGTGTGTGGTTATATCAAGTAGACATTTTTATGATTAATTTGAAGAAAGCAGCCCAATCATAATGTTATCAAAGTGCGGAAAAAAAACTCCTCAGCCTTCAACTTAGCCTAATGAAGCCCAGCCATTACACTATGATTAAACATGAGCTTAGCTGTTTAAATTTTCAATTTATTGATTTACATTCAGTGCTAATGCCATTTCTATTCAAAGAGCAGCTTCTATAATAAGTTACTCCAAACCGCTCTGTTTTGCTGCTAACAAGCATGTTAGCGATTAAGACCAAAACAAACCCAAATTCCCTTAATGTGACAAACTACTTCCAAGTGCTTCCAAAACCAGTGAAGGCAACCAAGCACATCGCAGCAGTTTTATTAAGCAAAAATGTCTGGATAAGTAGCTTAAAGGAAGAAAAGCCATGTTATGTTGTTTTAAGTGAGCATCTCATAGTTAGTTGACTCTGGCGGCCCCTGTGGACAACAGTGGTAGTGCTTCCACTGCCACTGTAGATCTAAATCTGCTAGTTTGCATTTGTTTTGGAAGTAAGTGTAAGAAAGATGCATAAACATTTTTCTTTTGAAACCCAGCTGTTTGCAATATTGTAAGATTAATAAGTTACACAAAGACCATGAAACAAAGTACATCTTGTTTAAGTGATTTCACACATGTAACCCCAAAGCTAACAGACTCAGTTGCTTGATTATATTAATTTTGTTGAGCTGGAGTCTAAGTTACCAACATTTCATTTCCCCAATAATGATTTCCTCCATAATAATAAGCCAACAGCAAGATATATCTCAGTAGCAGGGCCCATATAAAATGGTACATTATGAGCCAGTTGTTCTGCTGCCGTCTGGCCATATAAGTATTCAGTGCTGCACCAGCAGACTACAGAGCAGTTTCTTTCCTCAGGCTACATGACTCTTTAATTCATCCACAGCACTGCACAGTAAAACAGAATAAGATGAAATTGTGTGTTTTAACTCACGATAATCAACCGATCATCAGGTTGATTACCCAGAGTGACTTCATGTGGCTGAACTGATGCTATAAAGTTTATTGCTGCTTTCACCTTGAACACATTAACTTAACATGGTTGATGACTGTGGGGCTGAAACGTGTCGTAAATTTGAGGTTGCTTGCCTGAAATAGTTCCAGACATAATTAACCTTTTTTTTTGCCGCTAATAAGGATTTCCAACTTTCATGCTTTTGGCTTTCTTGTGACTTTAAGCATTCAGATATTAAATTGGTAACTAATTGCAAAACAATCCCAGACACCAAGGAGACCAGAAGTCTGTGTAAACTTTTTCGCAGTACATGATGTCACAGCTAATTGCTTGAACTTCTTTTGTTGTTGTTGCAGTGCAAATCTGCAATTAAAACCTTTCTAGCATGTTGCATTTTTGGTCACTTTCATCATGTTCTCAGCATTGGTCAACAGCATTGATTTGCTGTGTGTTTGGGCGTCTATATCAAGGACTGAACCCTCAAAACTGGTAGAAATAAACAAGTAAATACAGGCTGGCTGATGTTTTTACTCTTATTTAGTTTTCACCTAAGGTTTCTAAAAGTTGACCACCAACATAAAAGTAAGCAAAACTTAAAATATATTGGCTAATTTCAGAGGCAGAGCTGATGAGCAAGGAGCAATCTGACAGACGGAGATCTTTTTGTAGAGGAAAAATTGCTAACTGGGTGCATCTTTGCAGGCAGGTGATTAACAGAGGTGGTAAGCTCTATGGGGCCATCTATTGGTCAGGTGAGGGATTGCAGATCTGGACAACACAAGCCTGATTAGAGTGATTGGAAGCAGATGAGAGAGGACAGCAACTTTATTTTATTTTTCCCAAAACTAGATCCCATGTAATGAAAAACCTGCCTGTGTGCACAAGCAGGCTTTGTTTGCTAACCAATCCCTCCAAAAACTAGCCTGTTTGTCAAAAGCTTACAAATGCATACACACAACTCCCTCCTTTCCTTTATTGTTTCATTTTGCCTTTTCTAGCTTATCAAAAAGTCTAAGCAGAAGCTGTTGTGCTGAGCTAGAGGAAATGTCTGCATAGTGTTAGTTTTACCGCGACCCTGAAAAGGGAAGACAAACAAAAGCAGTAATTGGTTGCACTCCGTCCATCTTACTGAGCGCCGAACTCTCCGGAATTGCAACAGAGCCGAGAGAGAGAAAACTTGAAACAGACTGCGTATCGTTACAGACTTGAGAGTAACTCCATCATGAAACTCTTCTTTTTTTTCACACATAAATGGGTGAGAACATGGAGAAGTGACACGCTGTGTCGGTAGCGTTGGCTTTGTCTTTCAAGAGGAATTCAGCTTCAAAGTGCTCTTGCGCTGAGGAACACGGGGCATCTGTCAGAACATCTACTGTGTGCGGTGACATGTAGCTTCAAAGTGCAACTCAGAAATGCATTGAGAATATTGGACATTCATCTTAACATCCCTCTGTTCTAACATATCAAAGAGCTGCTCAGCACCACAGGGCAATTCCTTCAGTCCAACTATTGGGATTTAAATAAGAGGATGGTGGGTAAGCTGCTTTCCCCCCCAAAAAAAATTCTACCTCTTAAATTGTCATCTTTTTGCACATTTGGTGAAGTTTCTCCGCTTTAATATTTTAGATATATTTTGAAATGTTGTTCTCTGCTGCCGCTCTGACTGTTGAGATGAGAGTTGTTTTGTTTGTATAATCATGAAAGCCATTCAAATGATGACATATTCTAGTAATTTATTATTTGGTGACCCTGTTTTTTTTTTTTTCTACATGAACACAAGCTAATGGAGCTTTTGCTCTCAGCATGCAGTTGCTTTAAAAGGCCAACACCTCAGATTACTTGTCACTTCAGACTTTATCTTCCACAACAATGCGAAAGTGTTCAGACAGACGCCGTTTCAAGGGTGACAGCTGCTTCAAAACTCTTTGATAACACATCAATAAAAGTGAAGAGCAAAAATTTGATGAATGGGTTCTGCAGACAGCAGGAAGTTCTGTAATTTATCTTATTTCAGACTGTTTTAATACTTAAATCCTCAAGCATCAGTGGCAAAAACAGGTCACCTGTCAGTGAATATGCTGGGTTTTTGTCTGATGTCATTGTCACTGTGTTAGATCAGATAATGAAAACGCACGATATGTTGGGCACTGACCAATAACAGCCAGAAAAATCATGTTAATCCCTCTATTTTTGGAAAAAAGCAGCACTAAATAATCATAATCTCACTGTACAATTAAGGTTTAAGAGAATTAATTAAGTTTTAATATACACTGGCCATTGCAAGTGAGATATAAAGCATATTTACTTAATTAACATTGTGTACGCCTATAATTAAACTCAATCAGCTTATACAGTGATTTGCTCAAAATGTACTTTTTAAGAGGTCTGAACCATCAGTGCATCAAAACCCTCAAACTATCTTCATTCCTATAGCTCATATTCCTATAGTCTTCACTAACGTGTCTGTAGGGCTTTTTGTCATCTGTTCCATTGTTTTCTGTTCATTTCCATGTCAAAGCCTCCCCAAGAGGAAGAATCTTTGGCTCAGTCTTTTCTTTGAAAAATGTAGTAATCAATTGTTCGCCTTTTTCAGATTCACTTTAATCTGAATTGTTGCTCCTAAAATCCCCTCAGAAGAAAAGATGAGATATTAAAAGAGGGACTTTTGAGACGTGAAGACAAATGGATATTAAACTGAGCGTGCAGAGGTAGAAAGGGAAGAAATAGGTAAGTTTGTTTGTTCACTCATGTCCTGCTACTTGTTCCTTAAAAGCCATGAGGAGCAACAGGAAGCACAGATTGCAGCCTTTCAGAGCCTGTGTGACATCTTCAGCAAAGACTTCTGGGAACAATCGTGAACAAACCGGCATCAGAAGCAAAGTGCATGATCTTGGCTATGTTGTGTATTCTTGTATTTGAAAATGCCTCTTGCAGCACCAATAAAGTTATTCTTTACTGCTTTGCCATAGTTTCAGGTGTGTAATCTGCGTTCCTATTGGTCACCATCTTGGTGCAGATCTTAAAAGTGGTTTTGAACACATTTTTACATCCTTAACGTTCTGTCTTGATATTGCATCTGTTGTCGCCCACAAATACACACCACATGGGATAAACTGTTCAATTAAGGTGTCTATTTTTGGTTCAGCCCAATCCCACGTCTGTTGGATTTGACTATTAATGCGCTGTTATTGTGTAATCTGAACTCTGTATGATACAATTATCACTTTAAAAGACTCATAAGTGTTTCCTGATTGGCCATTTTTTTTTAGTAAAAGGCTAAAAAAGTCAAATCTGTGCAGATGATCACATCACAAAAAGGGTTACGTTCAAAAGGCAATTTAAACTCCACTGTTACTCTGAAACTACCTGGTAAAAAAGAGCACCTGTGCCCTTTGTAATTCTGTGCAATTAAGCAGAGATTCACTGTGCAACAAGCACACATGCAAACGAAGTACACAAGTCAGCTGTCACAGTGATACACAGCAGTACATGAGTACACATAGAGAAAAAACACTGGGATTCTTGTTGTTGTAGCAAACCAGACCTTTCTCATCAGTGTGTGACTTATATCAGGACCATGCACACACATGCACACAAACACTCAAGTGCTGTGGAAGTAATATTTTGTTTCTCAGTACTTAATCCTTCTCCTGTGTCACCATCCCTGCAGTATCCATTACTTTTTGCCTTGCAATCCCCCCTGAGATTACTTTGTTATCACCCATCTATGTCTCTCATTTTATCTCCCAACCAATCCCTCCCTTCTTCACTTCCTTTTCCTCTCATAAAGAAGAATCTCTGCCCTCCTTCCTTCATGTTTCAGCTAATTATATTAATAGAAACCAACCGCTCAGACTTCAGCTGGTTGTAAATGGCTGCGACTTCTTTTACCCCACTTTGAAGAGTTAAGGGGAGGAAGGAAAAGACAGAAAGAAAGGGAGAGTAGGAGGAAAAATGTAAGGAGGGAATCAGACACAGGAGAGAGAAATCGAGGGGAGAGGAAGAAAAAGTAATTAAGGTGAGGGGAGAGGGGGGAAAGAAAGACCCCCACTTAATAAATCAGAGCTGCCGAGCAAGCTGTCAGTCTCCAGGCTCTTTTTATTGGTCACTGAGGATCAGCTAGTATTAGTCACAGGGGTCTCGCTGTGTGTGATTGGGTGGATGAGTGGGCAATGTGTGTGTGCGAGAGTGTGTGTGTGTGTGTGTGTTTGCGTCTGGAAGGATTCCATCAATAACACATGGATTGGGGCCACAGGCAGAGACAAGGAGTCATGCTGGAGACTGTCGGAGATGTGCAGAAGAAGAGCAGCGTCCAGTGGCTGTGTATTAGTGTGTCCGCCGCATGTGTGTGTGTGCGTGTGTGTGTGTGTCAGTATGAAAGGGCGAGAGAGGAAGAGAGAGAGTGGGAGAGAGACAGAGATAACAAGCGAGGTATTCATGTTGGGTAATGAAAGAGTGTACAGCGAGAGAGAGAGAGAGAGAGAGTGCAGAGATAGCCATCATTAGACGAGCCAGTCCTCACTAATGATCATCAGGATCAGCGGCAGTCTGCGTTTGTGTGTGCGTGTGTGCGTGTGTGTGTGTGAGTTGATCCGATGGATGTGCGTGCGCATAAATCCGAGCATGCGCGCCGCTGAGTGTGATGAATCATGATTCAAGGCCCCCTTACCATCTCTAACACCCACAAGCATTAAGGTCTTATTGATGACAGGACTCCTTGTGATTCTGAGCTGTGTGTGTGTGTGTGTGTGAGTGTGTGTGTGTGTGTGTGTTTGTGTCTGAGAAATGACGAGGACACCGTCGGGGCCCTCCCCCTTGGCACCTATTACAGCTGTGCGTGGTAGCAGCAAGGTCAACCCGAAAGAAACAGAGAAGGGTGGATCGAATCACAGGCGGCCGAAGCACCGAGTCCACTCTAACAAGACCTGAAAGACTGATTCCACACACACACACACACACACACACGTTAAAAAACACACACTCACACACACGTTGGCCAATCAGTAGTCAGGCTGCTGCAGTGACACGAGTGATCCCCTGGGATCTCCCTCCACTCCTCCTCCCCATCCCCATCTTCAGGTCCTGAAGTTGCTGACGAATTGAGAATCGCTCAGCATTTGAGCTTGAAAGCGCCACCGCCGACTGTCTGATATGTCAGCTGACACGTTACACAGAACGGGTTAATGGAAGTCAAACGCACCCTGTGGAGTTCTCCTATAAACTCCAGTTATTATTACACATCCCGAATACACGCTCTCTGTGACCTCAAACATATTCGGTGCACTTTTATTCGCTATGTTTATCAGTTGCTGGTGCACTACATTACTGCCAATAATTGTCAAAGTCAGCGAAGTGGTGTAAAACCCGGAGATGTCACGCATCCTCCTTTATCGTGAATAACAGCCTGTTTTTCCCCTGAAGGAAAGAGGAAGAGGGAAAAAAAACAAGATTTTTGGGTACTGAGTTGGAGAAGATGCACCAAAAAATGGCAGGATGCTACAATGCAAGAACGGCGGGACACTAAAGAGACTGAAAAATGGAGTTTTGTTTCGCCTGACATAGCAAACAAGAACATTAAAACACAGGCTGAACAACTGGACAACACATGCAGCTACTAAGAGAACTGACAGAGCTCACCTTCAAATACACCTGCTTTTAAAGTACCGTAATTTCCGGACTATAAGCCGCTACTTTTTCCCGACGCTTTGAACCCTGCGGCTTAAACTATGATGCGGCTAATTTATGGACGAATATAAACGAATATAAACAAGAAAGTGTGTGACGACGTAATTCTGAGGCTGTTAAATTCCGACACTGAAGAAGACAGCTTAGAAGTTTTAGTTGTTAAATTTAGTGGCTTATAGTCTGAAAAATACAGTAACCACATTTTCCCAAAAACATTACCGTATTTTCCGCACTATAAGGCGCACCTAAAAGCCTTTAATTTTCTCAAAAACCGACAGTGCGCCTTATAA
>JAQMCX010000041.1:10527688-10582690 GCA_029814765.1 Acanthurus leucopareius | reverse complement strand
AAACAAAGCGGACTGAAAACACACCCTCCTCCTCAGCAGAGGATAATAACCCCCCCCAAAACAGCCAGAAAACACTAGATTGCCTTTTAGTACAACTGTCCCTTTATTTGGCTGAAAAAACTCCCCTGCTGTTAAAATGCTGTTAATGCCTCTCTTCTTTTTCTTTTTTTTTGCCTAAATGTAATAAATGCGGAGCTTTAAAGTCACTCTGGGAGAAGCAGGAAAATAACTACAGAGGAAGGAAATGAGAAAAGTAAAAGTAAACACTTCCCATCACAAAAACTCTTTCTTTAAGGCGTTTAGAGCTTCGTAATCGTAATCAAGCTGCGGTACCTCGGCCATGTTGATGAGCCCCAGCGCCAGAGTCTTGTAGCCCAGGATGGTCCGGTTCTTGTATCGCTTCCGTCGCTGCAGCATGATCTGAAGCTTGTTGGCGTCCCTCTTCAGGAAGTGTGGGTACTGCAGGTGCAAATTCACACAAATCCACACAAAGATGAGCAAACATGAACTGCACAGCTAACCAGGGCTGCTTGGTTAACCGGCAAAGACAGGTTTTGATGATAAAAGTATTAATTTTATTGCTCAGGCCACCATAATGAAATCAATCTAACTGAGCTCGTTGCATAAGGAGTTCACACCCGCTGACCCGTCACCACCGAGTCACATCTGAACGACGTGACTCTTCATTAAAGATCTCACCGGCTTCACTATAAATGGAACAAAAACGGACGCCTGTAACAACGTTCAAAGCCATGAAATCGCTCTGCAGCTCGGCTATAATGGGCCTCCTCTCTGCCGAGCTGCTGCTGCCGCCGCTCAGAGTTAAATGTTCGATGTAAAATGTGCGGCTAACTGCACTCGGAAGGATCCAGAGAGAGAACTCCCTGACCTTTCAGCAGCATTTAGAAACGTGGAGATTGGAAAGGATAATTTAGAGCAGGAGAAACCCTGCTGGGACTCACATTAACCGTCCTCTGCTCGAACGCACAGAGGCAGCGAATGTAAAAGGCCGCGTGAGCGTTGGTGCATGCAGGAGATCTGATCTTTATTACATGATGATGCATCTCTGCAACTGTGCAACCACAATAACCTTCATCTTGTTTTTGTAAGCAGATGCAAATAAGAAGGTTCAGATTTTCCAAACATGCTGTGACAGGCTGATCATAAAAAAGACGGTAAACATTAAGAAAAATTACTCATTTTCTAATTTCAAACACAAAACTCCTCCAGTTTTATTGATTATTGAAGCCCAACATTCAAAGACCTGAACAGCTGCCAGCGGCTCAAAGGTTTTATTGTTTTTAAAGCGTAATAACCTGATATGCTCATGAAGTCAACATGTTTTAAAGAGTCATATAAACTGTAGTTCCTCAGCTTTTTAGTGGTGCCATATCTGACTAGTTTGCCTGTGAAATGTGATTAAAAAAATGGCTGTAACTTGTTTAGGGTTATATTTAAGTTAATCAATTATCCAGCAAAGCAAATGTGAAATTCAGACTTTAAAATGGTCAAAACTGAAACTTAAGTTCCTCCTAAATAAAATAATGTTTGAAGCTTGATTCTGAAAACAAAATAAATCATAACAGTCAAATTTTCCTGTTAGTTTACCTGATTTAAGATAAAATTCACTTAAGTTTTAACAATGCAGATCAACTGTAAAAAGTTTTCAGAACAGGAACGAACCGAACAAAACTGCAAACACAAAGTCTTTGTTTTTTCTTTTGACTGACAGGCGCCTGACCTCGCCGAACCCTCGTCTTTACCTGCAGGGAGAAGGTGAGCTGCAGGTCGGTCTCTGTCAGCCCTGCTGAGGACAGCAGGATCTCGTTGGAGCGAAGGATCCGCTTGGAGCCCTGAAAAGACGACAGAAGGAGGAGAAGAAAAAAGAAAGACAAAAGAGAGAATGTCATGAGAGCAGGGAGGGGAAAAAAGAAATGCCGGCAAAGATGGAAAGATTACTGTTAGCAAGCCGCGGCCAACTCCAGCAGAGTCTAAACAATGAGCTCTCATCAACCGCATGCGGCGAGAGGAGCGTGGGAGCTCGGGGGGGAGGTGAAGAGGAGGAAATTGACTGATAGGAAGGAGCAGAGGGAGAAGATTGAGCGAGTGGCAGCAGAAATGGAAGAAGAATTAAAACAGCTACAAGTGAATTTTGTGCCAGAAACAGCAGATAAAACACGAGATGGAGACGGTGAGGAGAGAAAACAAGCCGAGGGGCAGAAACTGGGAGGGGACTCGCTGCTTTTACCAACACTTTTAACAACTATTATAACGTATGTGAACACAGACTGCTGGTTTCTTCATTCAGAGACAAAACTCACAGCACAGGAGAGGTGCAACAAAGCAGGAGAGGTGAAGAGTTTAAGGACATTTTGATAGAAAAAACACTTTTAAACTGATTAATTCTGATCAAAACTGTGATTTGTGGAATAAAAGTGACTAAATATGGTGATATATGTTGTGTTATTCAAAGTTTATGTTATCCTTTTACCAATTTAGCTGCTTCTGTTGTCAGAAAGATGTCAAATTGTGAGAAATTCAATACTGGACCTTTATCATCAAGAGACGTTTAGAGTCTCCCCTCCAGTGTCAGAAAACACAGCTGTAGGAGTTAAAATAAAGTGTTTTGGCTGTAAACACAGTGGAGAGACTGCGTCTGACTGTCGAGACGACTCGTACCTGCAGCTTGACGGCGATGACCACGGAGGTGAGGTCTTTGTCCAGCTCCTTCAGCATGATCAGCTTCTTCAGAGTCAGGTTGAAGAGCCTGCAGACAAACAGGAGTCAGATTAGGAGATGAGACGTGGTGGCGGCGACGGCGGCAGCGGCATTTTGCCAAAGGTTCAAGCAACACGATCGACAAGTCAAGCGGCGGTCTGCTTGCTCTCTGCACGCTCGCTGAGGGCGAAAAAAAAAAGGAGGCAGAAATAAAAAGGGAAAGTGACGGCGGACGAGGCCTCGAGTGCAGCTTTGTGTTCAATCTGATGACAAGCTGTTAAAAATAATAAAAAAAAAGATTCAATTCGGCCCACGAGGGGACTGAAATTGGTTTGCTGCTATTTTTATTAAACGTGTCATTTTTTTCAACTGGAGCCAATATTTACGTCAGTGCTCACACACACACACACACACACACACACACACACACACACACACACACACACACAAAATTAAACTGGATGTCTTCCATTTGAGATGTTTATTTTAAAAAAGGGGATTATGTAAATACAATTTGCACCTCAGCTGCTAAAAACAGACAAAAACGCTTTAATTGTTCAAAAAAAACAGAGAGAGAGAAACGTCATTTGAGACCAGAAGCACTTAAAGATCTAAAATGGAGACAGAGAAAAGACAAATACACACACACACACACACACACGCACACACCACACCCAAACAGCAGCTGTGCAGCCAGGGGTCAGTCTGTTCAATAATTCATCTCCAGGGCTTTAAAGACAGAAAGTAAAACCACTAAAATAGATCTGCTGGGGCTGCCACAGGGGCATCAGACAGACAGACAGACAGACAGACAGACAGACAGACAGACAGACAGACAGGAGGAAAACAAAGGGAAAACACAGACAGCATCTCGTGTCAAAGAATGATGTTCAGGGAAAAAGGCAGAGACAGACGGGCTGACAAAGGACCAAAGAGTTAAAAGACGAGTGAAAAAAACAAAGCAAAAAAAAAAAAAGACAAGGAAGGGAGATAGAGGAAAATGACAAACGAAGAAAAGAGACGTGAAGACGGCGACGAACACAAAGAGGAAGAAACAAGCAGAGCAGTCAGACAATGAAGACAGAGGAGACGGGTGGGAGCGGCAGACAGACGACTGACGGAGCGAACAGAGATCTGTGGATGACAGAGGATGTTACGATGAGATGAACTGTCTGATATCGCAACGATAAAAACAGAAAAAAGTGGCTTTTTTTTCCCCCAAGAGTCAAAAGAAAATGCACTACAAAGGCCTGAGGTAGAAAGAGAACATTTCGGGAAACTAGCATGTTTATTTTCTGACCACTGAGCTCCTTCTTCATCTCAAAAAGGAGGTCTTAGCATGTCCAACCAGGTGAACAAGGTGGATGTGATGATTTTTACATCTTGTCGTCCATTTTCTCAGACAGTGCTGACTTGCAGTTTTTGATTATTCACTTCAATTCAATTCAATTTTATTTATATAGCGCCAAATCACAACACAGTTGTCTCAAGACACTTTACATATAGAGCAGGTGAAGACCACACTCTGTAAATACATTTATATTTTAAGTTTATAGGAACCCAACAATTGAAAGCAATTCCCACATGAGCAAGCACTCGGCGACAGCGGCGAGGAAAAACGTCCTTTTAACGGGCAGAAACCTCGGACAGATCCAGACTCAGAGGTGGGCGGGATCTGACGGCACCGTACAATTAACTAGCTAGATGACAACTTAGAAATATCACAAAAGTTATTATCTTTAAACTTTCATCATAATCACTCAGAGTTGAGCTGCACATGCATGTAAACAAAGCTGCATACGTCATCTCCTTCTACTGCAGGCCATGAACTTATCGATCACACCTCTATAATACTGATTCAGAATTTTTTAATTATATTTATTGTGTGTTTTCGTGTGTGTGTGATGACATGCGATAAGTAAACTAACTGCAGCAGCTTGTAAAAACAGCAGAAAATAAAACAACGACAACAAATACAGAAATAGACCCAGAACTGAAACAAGTTCTAATTATTTGAAATTGACAGGCAGATAAATCCTATTTTCTGGTCCATATTATCAGTGTCTCTGCACATTACAGAACCAGGAAGCAAGGTAACTGGGAAAAAACAGAATAAAATAAATTAAAATGAAAGAATAAGAAAGATAAATATGTTTTCCACTGTTGCTAAAAACAGTGATAACAAATTAACCCTTTTAAGTCATTTATTAAGTAAAAATAACAAACAATCGCTGGTTAAAACTTAATAAATATTACGTATAATGTAATAAAATTTCTGTATTTTATAGAGTTTAATATGAATGTTCATTTTTATTGTGTTCTGGGTAAATAAAACAAGCAAAACCAGCAAAATTCCCTTTTAATTAATAACATCAGCTGCATATAAAAGCTATCTTGCAACTGTTTCAATAACTTTCTGCATTTATACAGCACTTTAAATTCCAAACATGCATCCCAACATTCATTTGTATGCTATTTATCTAAACTTCTGAGGGTAAACAACGGCCACTCCTCTGTTCCTGCTCTGCTGGTCATTATAAACCATTCAAAGTGATTAGAAAGCAAATAAGCAACACGATCAATACTGGAAACCATCTCCAAGGTCCAGCATTGATCACAAGTCCGGGCAGGAAAATCCAGAAACGAGTGCCGAGACACAAACACACCGTCCAGCTTCTAATGCAACCTTTATTGACAGCTATGAAGATTAAAGGCAGAGTGGACGGGAGAAATGGCGTCCCTCTCCTCCCTCAGCTCCGTCTCATCTCACCTGGACCAAATCCACGACACTTTACCGCCTTTCATCTTTTTCTCTCAGCACTCACATCCCGACACTGACAACCCACAAGTGGCCTCGACGGCTGACGCCATCGCTGTAACACCGACGGCCTTTTTTTCCCTCGCTCCCAAGGCTTTCTGCAACAGGATCAAAGTGGCCAGGAGAGGCTAATCCTATGAATAAAAACAAATCAATTTTTTTCTTTCTTTCTGTCTTTTTTTTTTTTTGTCTAATAGAAGAGGGGCAGCTAAGTGCAGCTCCTGCTTACACCTGCCGGATCTGAGTGGAGTGAATCAAGGTGGAGAGGAGGCAGAGGAGGATGGGTGCCAGGGGTCGATATGGGAACGGGGATGAAGCACCTGAGGCAGGCCATTAGGGGAGAGCGAGGGGGGGTGGGGGGGGGGGGGTGGATGGGGGAGAAGGGGGGAGAGAGAGAGGGACAATGTGCCTGTGTGTTCATGTTGCCAGACAAACAGACAAACAGAAATGTAGGGCAGGTAGTGACTCGTGTGTTTTAAATAAATCAAGATAAAGTCTCCCAGTGTTTTAAAAAGGAGAAATTCTCACAACTGAGGTTATTTTTTGGGCATTTTTGCTTGAAAATTCGCCCAAACATTTGATCAGTTATCATTAAAAGATGCAGAGTATTTACTTTTAGCTCTGAATAACACAAGAGTCAACAGAAGAAGGCAGCTTATTCCCTATCTACTCATCAATCTATGAGCCAAAAGTATTTAGATCCTTTTTCATTAGAAACACAATAAAAATGAAAAGTTAAGAAATTGTTTTAGCTTTAATCAAGATTTGAGCCAAAATTCCTCCAGTTTATGGAGATCCCTTCAACACACACACTTTTCTGAGGTCATTTTTAAAGAACTCCTGTTTGTATGTTGTCAATCTTGGCAGTCGTCGCCCATCAGAAGGACTTCATTGGTCCATACCTGCTTTGTGGCGTCCCCCCCACCCACAGTGTGATCAATCACAGAGCTGAGGAGACAGTAAGTGTTTATGACACCACCGGGGCTTGTATCCCCGCACATCATCGCTGTAGGTTATAGCTTTATAAGAGTCCTACGGCTCCTCGTACGCATGATGCGATGAATCAAACCTCAAATAAGGTGTCAAGATGATGATGTTTGGTGTTCAGAGCCTCAGATCTGAGCAGAAACCTTTCAATCTGCTGCTTTCTTTTCCTACTTTCAGGTTCAGCATCAAACGCCTTCTATCTTTTTAATACAGAAACCAGCTGATAACAAAAGCACTATGAGTCACACAGCAGATAACACGTGGAAAAATGGCGAGAGAAATGGAAATAATAGTCAAACATGGTCCTCGGCTGCTGTTTTATCTCACTTTCTGACACTTCTCTCAAAGGAAAACAGCCAGGACACCTCAGCAGTGACCCACACACTCTTTACTAAACTATTTCAAAACTCTCTGAATGATACAATCAGCCAAAAGCTTGAAAAACAGCTCCAGCTTTAACTGCCACGCTGTGTACACATACCGTGACCATACGTGACGAAGGGGGAATCACATGGTAAAGGTCAAAAGAGTCCTGACCCTGCCACAAACGCCTCCTCCCTGGTCCAGTTCTCACTTTTCTGCCTCATCTACCCAGACAGCCCGTCGCTACACCCAAACTGCCACCACACGTTTGTGTCAATCTGAACGAAGAACAAACAAGAGCGAAGAAAAACACAGCAGTGTGCGACGGCAATGAGCAGAACAGAAACTACGGGGGAACACCTTTGACTTTATGCTGAAGAACTGAAAATGGGACCGCAGCATCGTGTTTGTTGTGCAAATAATGATGAATCTGCTTCAACACAGTTAAGACATAATGAGAGGCTGCGATTAATTACGTCAAAATAGCAACAAAGTCTTGTTTTTTTTCTCTTAAAGAGTCTAGCAAAGCAAGGGTTTGATTAAGTTTGGGATCTAAATCTATCGGATTGAAAACAGCTGCACAAATACTGACTGACAAGTGAAAAAAGTCTGACATGCTGTTAATATAATCATTGCAGCAGTTCTGTTAAAATTAATATTTAGTTGCATGTTTCTGTTTTCATCTCTGCACTGTCAGGCCTTTACGTAAGCTGCACTGTATAGAAATAAACCAGAGCTCAGACTTAAAAGCTTCACAATTTTTTGCTAAAACTAGAAATAATTTGCAGATTATTTTTTTTAATTAGTGCACAAGCTGACAACATGACGTGTCTTGTTTTTTCTTTCCGATCAACAGCCCAAAATTCAAAAATAGTCCATGTGCCATAATGTCAGATGAAGATATTCCGTCTCTATTTAATTAAAAATGCATTCGATGATTAATGCGTTATTAAAACAGATGCTGATTAATTTTTGTTTAACTGGCTAATTGGCTGTTTGACTGGCTGTTGTTGCTCTGTGTGGGATTGACTCGAAACGAGCTGCAGCGGTGATGTTCGCTGTAATGAAGGATCAGTGCACTCGGGGCAGCGGTGCAGCTCTGCGGCTCAGAGCAATAAGCTGCAAGCCTCCGACTGCACAGACACAACATGTTAGTAAAATCACTTTGTCGGTGTTTCTCGTCTTTTATTTACATTTTTTTTACGAAAGAAAAACAAAAAAACATTGCAAGCTTCATCCTTTAACACCTTTGAGACCATTAAGTTAAAAGCAGCTTTTAATAAAAAGCAGCTGTTTGTTTAAAAAAGTAGCAAAGCATTAGCTGGTTGAGACGATTACTTCATGTGCTCGTGTTCAGTTCAAGTGTAAAGTCATAATTACTCAAAAGCACTAAACTGACTGTTAAAGCTTCTCTGTGGTTGTTTGAACTCCTGAGTGTCATTGTGTCGTCTGAAGCAGCTTAGTCCACCTTCATCACACCTTTAAAGGATTAAACAAACTGTACAAAGTGTCAGCAGATGCTGTTTGAGCCGATCTGCTCCTTATTTAACAACTGAGAACCAATACTCGTGCGTCCTTGACAGCTAATGTGCTTTCTAAACAACACATCATCTCAAGGATGAGAGATCAGAGGCACAGCTTTCCACTCGCAGTGTACTCGACATCATATGATCAAGAAAAAAAACCACAGTCGCACACAGACTTCCCCCCCCACGCTGCTGCTTTTGCTGCACTGTCGACTGCGTCCGGTCCAACCCGCAGCTACCGCTGAGTGGGGCCGACGTGGAAGTGTTTCAAGTTGCACTTCTTCTAATCACTGAAGGCTTCAGTGTTCTTTTTAAAAGGAACACGCACAACTTCTCTTGTAAAAAAGCCAACACATTTTTCCTTGCAACACACTAGTTTCACTTCATTATGTGTATTTAAGTAAATATGCAAACTCCAGTTCTTATGGAGAAGACACTAAGAAAGAGCAGAGGATGTTTCTCAACCCAACAGCTAAAAAAAAGTCTATTTTTTATGAATTTTTTGCCTTTAAACAGCCAGCAAGATGAAAAAAATAAGCACATCAGGCTTCAAAAGTCCTTTCACACCCATATAATATATTTGTGTAACACAGTCACTCATATCTGTGAACCAAAGTGCAGCAAAAATAATCATTTTATCTCGGTTATCTTGTTTTTTTTATGTTGTTGAATTGGAAATAAAATTTGATGAATTGCCCAAAGCTCTGAGAGTATTTAGGGGTATTTTCTCTGTTCTGTAACTTCACAGATTCATCAGCCTGAGGCGTCTTTGGTTGTCAACATCACATGCATGCAGGACCTTTGTTTACGCCGATGTCCTCCGCCTTGAAACTGTCATAAGGTCAGTGGACGTTACGTAATAAAAGATGAGAAAGACGTCTGTCGTCCGCAGGGTTTGTGTCGGCGTGAGGGAGACAACAAAGCGTTTGTGTTCTCGCCGGGTCACCGGGTGCATCCATTTGTCACAGAACATCTTCACGGTTCTTTAGGACAAACTGGAAAAGACCTCCTCGTCTGACTCACCGCCACTGAATAAAACTTAAATACCCCTCTGGGGGGATGATGCCTTGTGTTTTTCCTGACCGTCGCTGCTGTTTCTTTGTTTATCTGTTGAGGTAAGAAGGCATGGGTGGATGGAAGGAGGGAGCTGACGGAGGTAAAGAGCGGCTCGATAATGTCTGTGGGACGATTGATCTCTGACATTCTGCAAAGGCCAGTCTCCGAGGAGGCGCACACAAATGAAGTCATGAAACAATATCAAATAGCAAACTGCACGAAGGGAAAGCAAGTTGAAGCAACATGCAAAACAAATCCATCCACTCATCCTTTTTCTTCTGCTTATCCCGAGGTTGAGTAGCTAATTCCAGAAATTCCTCTCTCTTGCGACACTTTGCAGCTTCTTCTGGGGAATCCTGAGGCATTTCCGGGCCACATGAGACATGTAATCCCTTCAGCAAGTCTCCAAAAAAAAGAAAGAAAACAAGACCTTAACGCAGTGGAAGGGTTTGTGTATCCCTGTGAGCCTGGGAGCGACGATGCCGAAGGGCAAAAGCCTCTGGTACGGTCTGCCCTCCCAGTGGAGGGTCCAAACTACGAGCATTTCACAGGACCTCTGAAGAATCAGTTAAGATGGAGCTGCAGCACTTCACCGCGCAAAAATAGCTCGACTGATTTAATTGATTTATATGTGTTTTTAATAACCTCAAGTCTAAAATGGTGAATAAAGCTGCTCATTGTGTCACAGGAGTTGTATTATTGTGTTAAAGTCACTGCTAAGTCAAGGTTTTCCTTTAAAAAAAAAAGCAAGAATCCTAAGAAACTTGTGCCTCTTTAGATGTAAAGAAAACAGTAGAAATCTAAAACGTGACAAAGTTTGAAAAACCACTTGAGGAGCAAAAAAGAAGCACTTTGGCTCTTTTGTTCACCACTTAAGTTCATGACCAAATACTTGCAAAACTAATCACATCCTCCTCATCCTCACCTGTAGTTCATGTTCTTTAAATGAGCCAATGTAAGCGTGCTCGCATGTTAAGCTAAAAAGAGCTGTAAAGCAACAAGAAAACCAGAAACTCCTCACATTTTTTAAGCAAGAATCAGAAAATTCTTGACATTCCTGCTCAATGAATAACTCAGTTGATTGAGACGATTATTGCACACAACTAATTTATCAGCTGACTGATCTTTGCAGCACCGTTATTTCCACATGATTGAAATTAATATGGACGAGAAGCATCAAATCGTCAAGATGTGCTGCGATGTGAACCCCTGTGGCTTTAAGAGGAAGGTTCCCGTGACAACAGTCCGTCACGGGAGGGGTGACCTTGCCGTGTCATACGAGCAAAAAAACATGCTAAGCACATACTGAGGCTACAACAGTCCGATCGACCTTCACGCCATGTCTGCTCATTTACTTTCATTTCCTCAGCTTTTCCTCCTCCTTAATCTTAACTCTCCCCCTCTACTCCCATTAATCTGACCCCAACACTCCCCTTTTTTTGGGCCTTTATCCGTCCTCTCATCCCTCCTTTCCTCCTCTTCTTCTCTTGACCTCTCCTTCCTCCTCCTCTTTTCATCAGTGCATTGTCACCTCCCTTATTTAAAGACAATTCCTGCTGTCCTCCCTCCGTTATGTAACAGTAACTCAACTCCTCTCCTTCCCCCTCATGGCGCTCGCTCCGCCCAATCTCCTCTCTTAAGTAACCCGGCATCACCTCCTCCCTTTGGTAATTGTGATCAATGGCAGCGCTGGTGCCTTCGTGGACAGAAAGAATAAGAGTCTCTCTAACCCTCCTTTTTTTATTATCTTCCCTAGCTCCTCTCCTCCATACTCATTATCGTTCCATACCAAGAATTAGTCTGTCCCCGACACAGAGCCGGGCCAAACTCTGCTCATCCTGGACGCAAAATCCAACATCTTTGAAATGATCGTTCTGTTTCAAAATCGATTTCACCGCAGTGTCAGATTCATCTTTAAAGTCCAGATGATTAATATCAAGATTAGAAGTTTTGGGATCCACCTGTTAGCGCCTTAAAGCGGCGGTTTTTTAACTTTTTTTGAAACACAAACCCACATTTTTACAAGATTTTTACTTTCAGATGTTTCATTGTGCATTATTCAGATTTAATAATAAAAATTTGTCAAATCTGTTTTTCATATCTTAAGATTTGAAAATCCTCTGATTTGCAGCAGACGTTGGAACAAAAGTTTGTGCTCGCGTTGTCGGTCTGAACCTCCATCATGTGTTGTTCAGAGGACAATGACGCAGAAGCAACAATAACGTCTGTTTGACAGTCACATCGAATTACTGACAATGTGACCGAGGACTGACGATTTGAAAGCATTCAATTTATCTCGACAATTCTTTTTAAAAAAAAACATCTAGCAATGATTTCTGTCCTCATGTTGCTATTTTTCCAATTTCTTTGTAGTTAATAATCACAATAAATGAGCAGCACTTTTTGTTTGTGTTTTTTATGTTCAATTTATTTCTGAAATAAATAAACCGATACTTTCTAGTACCGTAATTTCTGGACTATAAGCTGCTACTTTTTTCCGACGCTTTGAACCCTGCGGCTTAAACTATGATGCAGCTAATTTATGGACGAATATAAACAAATATAAACGAGAAAGTTTGTGACAAAGTTGTTAAATTCCGACACTGAAGAAGACAGCTTTAGTGGTTTTAGTTGTTAAATTTAGTGGGTGTGGCTTATAGTCCGAAAAGTATGGTAGTAAAATAAGTTTCTGATTAAGGAAGGAGGTTAGCCACACACACACAAAAATCCAAACATGGGATGCTGCGTGCATCTAAAGAAGTGTAGGACACATAAAAGACCAATGCAACATAAAAAGGGAGCGGCACTCGGCTACAAGCTTGCTAGCCTTAAGCTATGATTAATCACAAGCCAATGATGCTAGCAACAGTTTTCTGCGGACAGGAGTGTCATGCATGGGTGCAGACAAGGCTGCAGAGTGGTCAACACACATACCTCTCAAATATTGACATTGTGTACAAACCTACGCTTCAGGCAAGATATTTGGTTGATGCAACTCGAGTTGAGAGGCTATCCTGCAAACTGAAAGAAAAAATATACTCAGAATCTCCACACTGATTACAAGGACCATGAAGACCACTCAAAATAACCCGGGGCAGGTTTCTCCTCTGAAGCATACGAGTGTATACTGGTGCTGCAGAGTAGATACACAGAACTGAGACCTGCTCATCCAAACACTGCTCTACAGCACCACTAGTGGTCAAAAACTCCAGAGGGCACCTTTAACAAGATGAGCTTTTGAATACAGATTAATGAATGGTGATTGGCTCAATCCAAAACAGCTTAAACTGAGAGGAAAACCCCTGAATTAGGATGATGTCATCTTAAATGGGAACAAAGCAAGTTTTTGCGAAATAAAGAACAGCACAAAATCCTACAGAGCAGCTAAGTAGAATGCTTAAAACCACATGGAAAATTAAAAAAAAGATACATATAATTTTTCATTCTCTAACCTCAAATCCCGAGAATTTCAAACATCTTCTGCCATGTTGGATATTTAATTTCAGCTGAACGTTGGCAACAAAACTTGGCTGAAAACAGCTGCCTCATTCATTAAAACTAAAGGAAAGCCATTAAAGCCCTTTAATTTGTCAACAGAGTGATGTTGACTGATAAACTTAGTTGAAAAAACATTAATCATGTATATTTCCTAGAATTAATTTTAGACACTAAGAGAAGAAATATTGTTTTGACATTGTTGTTTGAGGAGAAATTATTATTTGAATACTTTTGGGTTTTGCACCTGTCATTCAAGAACAGCTTTATCATTCTTCGGAGGCTTTTGTTCATCCCTTTAAGTCATAATTTAACCTCTGGGAAAGCAATTTTGTGGATGTCAATATTTCAAACATATCACAGTGATTAAATTCCCATTTTAAATAGACACAAGGGAACATTTTTTTTTTTTTAAGAAGGAAACACATCAATATTTGACTCTTACGATCAATGCGCTGACTCCAATCAATCAAGTCTTTCTAATCCATCAAATGAAGAATGGTTCATTCCAGCGCTTCTATTTTTTACAAGGTTTACATTTGAGTTAGAGACTGATCCTGTAAGTACAATGTGACCTTTGCAAAACAGAATAAGGATCACTCTTGAGATTAAAATGAGCACAAATACATTTGAGTCAGAATAATTTATTCGCAGCTTGATTTTTATTCCTGTATCTCTGTCTGATTGGTAGTGACTTTGCACAATGAGAAACAAAGAAATAAAGATAAACGAGTGTCTCTCCACTCTGAGATGATACTGTTTAATGTCACACAGTTGCATCTTTTTTATTTTGGCGAGGTGTTTTTAAACGCGACACAGCGCCAGCGTCTCATCCCGGTCGCATGTGCAGCTCGGCAGCGGTGCAGAGGCATTATCACCTTCAGGCAGGGGGAACAGGAGCGGAGGATTACCCCCCCCCCACACACACACACACACACACACCCCCGCAACAGTCAAATATTGCTTGACTCTGAGCCATTATCCCAAAGCCCCCCTCATTCACTTCTCAGCCTTGCATTCATCGCCTCCAGATCCTAGAGCAGCTCGGCTGCTTTTCACTCCACACACACAGCATGTGTGGACGCTGCTTCCTGGCAACTGCTGCTCCCTGTGGCGTGTGTGTGTGTTAGTGTGTCTGTGTGTATACAGTTGTGTATCGTAAGAAAAGAGGAGCAACAACAATGAGGGGCCAGTGCATATCTGCTGTGTGAAAGAAATTGCACCTTTTTGTGTCCTAATTTAATTTGTAATTTAATCCTCTTCTGGTTGTAATGAGGATGCTGGGAAATGGCTCGGCGCTGATGCTGATATTGTGACATTTAGCTTCAAAATGCATCAGTCTGGGGCACTTTTACATGCACATACTGTACATACAATAAAGCGGCAAAGTCAAATCCTTTGCCAGCAGTTTATTCTTGCCTGCAGTGATAATAGAGATACTGTAATATGCTTGTGTCTGAATTAATCTGCCATGTTCAGTTTTTTTCCCAGGAAAACGCATTATTCCAATGGCTTTACATTATAAACAACATGAGCTCCTCACTTCCAATTTAAATATGCATGTCTAAACATATGTGCTGCCTCTTTTCAGCAAATGTCATCTGTTCATCCGAGGGTAAAGTGCAACAGGGAACGCTAACAGAAGCCCAGAGTGTGACATATTGTATCCATAGCAACAAAATCCTTTAGCATTGTGTGAATTTTAGTTCCAAAAGTGTAAGTGAGCCAAAAGTACGGCGAAGAAAAAGAGTAATAGAAGTTTCACATTTCAATTGATAGAATATTTTTTTTTTATGATGCATTTTCAATATGTTTTGACTTTTTGTAGAATTGCAAAATAAAAAATAAATTGTCAACTTTTCAAGCTATACAAAACAATTTCACCGTAGAAAAGCAAATGCAAACTGATGATTTCTGTTGTATGGAAAATAACAACATACACTATACCCGGCTATTACTCATAATGACTCTTTCACAAGCCTGTGAAGTGACGGAAAACACAATGAAATACATATATACAACTGTTTTATTTAGAACAAGAAATGCTCCAACTCCATTTTTCAAATATTTAAGGAAACAAATTGCCTCAAATTGAGATAACTTGGAGAAATTATGCAAAAGTCAATAGCTTTTCTTTCTTGTTATTAAACAGCGCCAGAAAGGAGCAGTATGGGGAAATGGATCTGACAAGCCTTCAGAATCCGACTGACTAACTAGCTGGCAGACTAAAGACACAGGAGACATTTTGTTTACAGTGATCCAACATTATATTGACTCAGGCAAAGATACTGCGCTCTGCTAGATAAAAGGCCTTTTGAAAAGCCATTTTGCATTTGGAAACAATAATAAGATTAGTGCATCACTCCCAGCTCCAGTGTCCGTCTGGCCATCTTTTGTTTGAGGACATTTTGTCATCATTGTGACAGAGAAATGAGAGTACGCACACACGCACACACACAGAGAGTTGTTGTTTACATAATTTGTGAGGACATAACATAGAGATACATTAATTTCCTGGAAAATATAACAACAATTTAGCTCAACTCAAGCATCAATCGTAATATTTAATAATTTACGTGATGGAAACTTGCAGTTTTTGCTCATAAAGAACTCAAATACCCACAATGTGATTGTTTTAATAAGTTTCTGCCTCCACAATGTGAGTAATACATGCACACACAGACCGACACACACAATGAGATCGTGCACGACCACCACATCAAAGTCCCTTCCTTTGTTTTTTTGATGCTGAACCAAACATGGTCGCCATAATGTCGCCTCAATGTGGGATTTCAGATAGCATGCTGGCATTGCAGGATATAAGAGGCATGACAGGGGTGACGTGACACCCAACCGCATTGGTGTCTCGCGTTAGCTTTAACATGCACGTCAGGCTGAGCTTTCTAAACATTAACCATGTCATCAATTAGCATCCCTGTTATATAGCAGTTAATCCCATCCTCTCTGTTCTGAGAGTTAAACAAAAAGCTCTACGACCTTGAAAAGTTGCAACATTTTAGCTTCTTTGCGTTAGCCGCTAACTGCTGCGAGCCGCTTTTGAATCTTCTGCTGGCGGGTCACACACTTAACACACCGTCATGGTGTGATACCCCTGTTTTATGCAGAATGGTGAGATGCAACAATGGCACATTATTCCTTCCTTAAATAGGCACTGTAGAGGGACACACACACACACATTTATGTCCCTATCAGGACATTTTTATTGGTTTATCGGCCTATTGGTCTCCTAGCCATTATTTGTATGTTTATTCATCTGTCTCAAAAAAGGCGCCTCTCTCTCTCTCTCTCTTTTCTTTTTTACTGTAATGGAAAATGGAGTCCACAGTAATGAATACACATTATTAAATACTCATGAGATATGCTAGCTGCTATGCTGGACACACAGCTCCCACACATTTTTAATGGATCCTTGTCAAGAGGCTGAGTGGAGAGGAGTGCCGCCGCCTGTACATTAGTAAATGTCCCGAGTAAATAAGAGAAGATGCAGGGTTGCAGAGGTCTCCTATTGTAGTGAAAACATGCACCAGAGGGCCACTTAGAGAGCTCAGAGCTCCGCCGAGGCCAACAACCCAGCTCCTTCTGTAAAATGTAAATCCGACTGTGCAAATTTTAACATTTAGTCATTTTTCCACTTAATATTTCTGTTGAGATTTCTAAAAACAATTCACATTTAGAAGTTAAAATGAGTATAATTAGTCAAATTATGTGTATTATGTGTATCTTTCTTTCTATTAACAAAACTAATGTTATAATTGTAGCAATGTTACAATTTATTCCATTCACCAGTGGAAACAATCTTTCTAAGTGCTCCATAACGAGTGCTTTCTGTATAAAGTTAAAGCAACGATATGTGTAATTATGTGTAATCTTAAGCTCCTTGGCAAAGGCAAATGTATGGTATTCATTGTAAAAGATGGCACATATATCTGTACGTAACACCTCCCACTTGTGGTACTTTGATTCATCTTTTCGTCCATTCATTGACTATTCTCCATCCTTTCTCCTGTGCTCACAAACTCTCCTTCTCCTCTGTTTTAGCCAGGTGTAAATGGAGGCTTTGCTTTGCAGCGCTGGACCAGGAAGTGAAAAGAGTGAGTGGAGGAGGAGGAGGAGGAGGAGGAGGACGGGTCACCATGAAGCCTTATTGTCACTTTGTCAAAACTCAAATAAGCTTGTCGGCCCTTAATAGACGGACATCATCCTTATGGTCCGGGCTGGTGTTGCGATTGTAACAGCGTCAGGTGCACAACCCAGGTGGGTGACCCAGGACAGGGGGAACATATTCAGCTTAATAATAACATAAATGTCAAGCCAGATGAGAGAAATAAATCTTATCTGGCCATTCCAACATGGCTGACCCTGGCAGTCAGGTTTGACCCTGTTGGGAGCAGCTGATACTGTAAATACAGGCCTCTGTGAAAATGTAATAGATGCCACAACCTTTAAATTAATCAAACAATAAGACTGATGTTACTCTTTATTTGTCTTTTTGACAAAAACTCTGATTAAAAAAATGTATTTGTGCATTTCTTGATAATATCTGACTTCCCTTCCCATTGGCCCTGAGTCTCAAGCCCATTGGTTTAACTGGGGGTGTAAATATGTAAGAAAATTATGAATATAAAGCTTCAATTGTTTAAAAAATGGACATTTAAATCCTAAAACAGTTGACAATTAAGTTTAAACACACATTACTAAAACAAAAGTAGACATTGCATATGGCTGGGACTTTTTTAAAGTGCATTTTTACACACTTGGTGATAATAAGTATGTATGGCAGCAAAGCAGTGTATGTAGGAGTGATTCAGAATGGACTGCAGTGTGTATTCATGGTAATGAAGGAACATGGAGGGGTTAATATCATGCCTCGACATCTGCTGGCTGGATTGACCTTTTGTGATTCTCGGACGATGAATCCTAATGACTTTGGTTCTCCAATGTCTTTCTTTTTTCAAACCATTTCTAAGACATCCATGGTTTTGAGAGAAACTTCCTGACAACTATTGCATGAAGTCAACATTAAACGTGTCTTAAAAATGTCTGAAAAAGGAAAAATACTGCAAGTGGTTGGTACATTTATAGAAAAAATTGGCTCTTTAAGGAAAATTGGAGATGTTATTCATATTCAATATAATTTTTTCATTTATTCATAGAGAACTTATTTGACAGGAAAATAGAGATAAATCAATACTTGGTCTTGTGACATTTAAAGACCTGAGCTTCACATAAATAGAGTTTATTAAAATACAACCAAGTGCATGAAAAGTGCGTCGTCTCACATGTGCAGCCCACATTTCATCCCACACCAGTGCACAGCCTGAGCCAAGTCACTACATGCTCTCAGATAAAACATGATAAAGCAATTATTATAACAGATCATATTTTGTATTTTATTTTATACTTTAATTAGATTTTAATTAATCTCCAGATAACAGTCTCAAGAAAAATACACTGTTTTACAACTATTTAACATATTTGCTTGTTTTTGCATTATCACATGATGCTAATTTAGAATGCTGCTTAAAGAGTTTAAATTGATTTATTCCTATTTATTCCTGTTAAATGGGTCAACTTGTTTAATTAAAGCTTAACCAAACTAAATTGGAGATTGTTTTTATTTTTCTTAGAGACATTTTAAATTATGTCTGGTACTTCTTAAAGGTTTATTTTAAATTTGCATGAATAGTTAATGCAGCATGAGTTAAAAAAGCAAAGCAAATAAATAAATAAAATATCTTTATTTAAGATCTCTTGAATCCCAATTAACCCCTATTTTCCCTGGAAATTTTTAATTTTTAATATTCATTGAATATTTAAGGATAGTTGTACAGCATGTCTGTTGTTTAAAAAGCCATGTGTGATGCTGCATGTTTATCAGTTGTCAAAGGAAAAAAAAGAAACAGAAATAAACAGAGCTGCTTTCTAACTTTCTGTTCAAAAGCCTCTTTCAGCTGAAGGATTATACCCCGCAGAACTGATGGTGAAGCAGTGGGATAAAAGATTAGCACAGCAGACAACATCACTACTTAAGAGATGGTTGGAGAGTTCTTCCCAATTATCCTGGATATCTGCTTTAAGGAGCTTTGTAAACACACTGGCTGACTGATCAACTGAGCGCCTCCCTGGGGGGGAGGGCGAGGAAAAAATCAAGAGAGTTCGTCTGGTGAGCTGGTCGCAGGCTGGCGGTGGGTTAACAACACACACAAACCCCCTCAGATCAGAAGGTTTACCTCCACACAGGGACGACTGGGTCACACTTTCATGTCTAATCGGACACACGGGGAGAGGCGCTAAACTACAGGTTTGCTAACCTCAGACAGGAAGCGAGATCCACTCTTATACTCGAGTATTAAGTGCATTAATTGAGTTATTTCTTCAATGGTTCTGTTATTATTCACCTTTATGGCTCTTTCAAAGTCATCACATGATATAGAAATAAAGAATCCTGCATTTTACCTCCGTTATTAATTCCTAGCATCATTCAGGAGACTTTAAACAGCATTTGCATTAAAAGGACGTGACCCGGTCCTGGACCACTTTTGAAACACCACAACAACACTTTAACTTACATCTTCGGCAGCTGTGAAAACCCTTTGTAACAGCAACAATGGTTAACCATGATTCTGCAACCTTATACTCTGTAAGGATTGGCGCATCCTTTGTATGGAGCCGCATTTTCACCTTCGTCTTCTGTGAAAAGCTCCTTTCAGCTGCAGCCTCTGTGAGTCTTTGGTTTATCCTTCACGAGCCAAATATCCTCAGAAAACAGATCAAACATCACGCTACTTCATAGAGGTTAAAAAATGCTTGGCTGCACCTCGTTCTCTCTCTGTGAAGCTCCGAGTTTGGTGAGAAGAACAAAAAAAATATATGAAACAAAATATAAAAATGTAATTTCAGGACTGATAAGTACATTTGAGCAGGCGGCACGAATAAATTCAAAGCGCGGAAGTGCTGTAGCTCGGGTTTATATATGTGTGTAGGTGAATAGTGCAAAAGCAACAGTGATAGCGTAGTTACAGCAAGAAAGTCAAGTAGAAGAGAGTGTTCTTTATGCTGAATGAAACATGGACTATTGATGGTACTGTGGGTGAAGAAATTGCCTCTTCTGCCTCTTCTTCAATACATTTCCTTCTGCTGAATATCAGTGATGGATGCAGATAGAAGTTCTGCAAGAAAAAGAACAAAAAATCTGTACATTTACTTGAGCTTTGACACTTTTTCCAGATATCAAAACCTCTATTCCATTGCCTTCATTACGGTTACATGTCCCATACAAGTGGTGCCCTAGGAAAAAGAAAGAAGAAGAGGAGGAGAGAGAGATCAGGTTTGACAAAGATGGATAATGAGAGAGTGAGAAAGGTGGATGTGAGAGGAGGAGTGTGGTGAAGAGAGTGAGGGCTATCAGTCTGTGAAATATAACCCATGCCATCGGCGCCAAAGGAAAACATCACTGTTCTGGGGTGTCAAGTCGAGATGGACGACCGGGACACTTGCTCTGCGTGAGTTCCTCTGCGTGTGTGTGTGTGTGTGTGTGTGTGTGTGTGTGAGAGCATCTGAGCATGTATAAGCGTGTGTGCGAAAAAAAAGGAGGGGAAAAAAAAAGAGAATGAGTTCCTGTTTGATACATCACAGGCACAAAAGTAATGGCTCACTGTGAAATCATTGCAAGCTGCCCCACTGTGTATGTTGTGCTACACACACACACACACACACACAAAGAAAGTCAAGCAATCAACACCATCACGAAGGTGGTCTGCTGTGGCAGGTCTTGGAAAAAAAAATAAAAAATGAATGCATCGCCTTGGGAGGCGTGAGGAGCATTGCTGCGAGTGTGGAACAGCTATTTGCTCGCCTGGCAGAGACCTTGTGGCTGAAACACTGCAAATAAAGCAGTGTATCATGAGTATTTCTAGCAACGATGCTATCTGGAATGTTTCCATTTTTTTGTTTGCCTTTTCTTGTTCTGTTGTGGAAGTGAATATTGCTTGGTGTATATATATGTATATATATATGTCGAGCTGGCCCGGGGTGAAAGAGCATTTTTGGAAACTTCGAAACAGTCTGTTAGGAAAAGTTTGGTGCTGGTGACAAAAACAAAGATGAATTTTTTCTGCACAGCGAAGATAATGTGTCATTTTAAAAAAAGTAGTATTTTGTCATATAGGAGAGGGAGATGGCAAACATGAAACCAATGACTTTGAAAAGTGTCATCTTTTCCGTTGTATACCATACTTTTCGGACTATAAGCCACACCCACTAAATTTAACAACTAAAACCACGACAGCTGTCTTCTTCAGTGTCTTCGTCACACACTCTCTCGTTTATATTTGTTTATATTCATCCATAAATTAGCCGCATCATAGTTTAAGCCACAGGGTTCAAAGCGTGGGAAAAAAGTAGCGGCTTTTAGTCTGGAAATTTGAATCATCATCAATAAATGCAGTAAGAAGAAAAAAAAATAATAGCAAACACTAAATGTCAAGAAAGATAAAAATAAAATAGAATCTTCATAATAGATATGAAAAATATTTTAAAAATTACTTGCACAAGCCAACTTAAGTCATAGGTAAGGGTTTTTCTTCCATAGGTCACTTATCCTCATTAAAAGAAATGTGCTAAGAATGTACTAAAATAAGACACATCTACTGTAATGGTGTTAATAAGGCAGAAACTGTGAGATATGAACTTGTTTCTTCAGTTTCACCGAGGTTTGTGAGGCTGCAGGATTACATGAATGAATCTCCAGATATGAATCAGCCTATTATAGGGTTTTAATTTAATCATTTCACTAATGAAGTGATTAGACAAAAATACTGTTGTTATGTTATTAATATTGTTGTTCTGTTTTTAATAATCCAAACATATTTAGATGTTCCTTTTGTAATTTTTTTTATAACTTTATCTGGAAAAATGCCTGTTAAATTATCTTCAAATGTTTCTCGTAATCTGTCTCAAACACTGTTTACTGCTTTACAAACCTCTCCACGACTGCATCTTATATCCTTATGTTGGAAGAGCTGTTATTTTAAATGTATAGCAAAGGAACTTGCTCACGATGTGGTTGTGATCGGCATCGCCACGCTTTAGCCGCTGGGATGCCTGAGCCAACAGTTGGCCCACACAGGGCAAAACGATGGGAGATCATACAGAGGACGAGACAGATCAGAGTGATGCAGAACTAATTAGATTAACACTTCACAGGAAACCTGTCCAGCAGGGGCAAAGGACCAGAGAGGAAGGTGACACAATGACATATAGGTTTGAAAAAGTGTAAATTAAATATAGGAGGAACATCACTGCATTTCTTCTTATGTAGTTATCAATAACTTCTATCTGTTCCACTAATTTTAAACCTGTAGATTAAAAAAAACACACATATCAGTAGATTTTCACTAATTATGTTGCCTGATTATCCTCCTTCACATGTGACTGTAAGTCTCATGACTTATTCATCACATGTACCTGTAAACATCAGCAAAGGTCTAGATCAATCATCATCATCGCATGCCAGAGAGGTTTTAAAGGTACAACTGACTTTATGAAAGAAAAAACATGTACGTATACGACACAATGTAAAGCTCCTGTATGAAAAGTAATAACAGATTTATGTCTTGAGCAAAAAGGGCAGTAAAAAAAAAGGTTATTGTTACAAATGAATCAATAGCAGTTTAGTTTTGGCTTCTCTATTTATAGTTAAAAAGCTTAGTAGTTTCCATAGTAGCTCAAGTCCAGCCATGTAGGATCAAATTTGTTTTCTGATTTTTTACTTTGACCCTGTAATATGCTGCCAAAATTTGTATTAATTTTATCAAAAGGAAAAAACTGAAATGATAAGAAAAGTAAACCAAAATCAATGCCACTTGACCAAAAGCTAAAAAAGAGCAAAAAAAGTAACTAAAGCTGTCAAAAAGTGGAGAAAAATAGATGATTTTTTCTTCTGAAATGCAGCAGAGAAGAACAATGTGTAGAAATAATGGAAATAAACAAGTGAAGCAGCTCAGAATTGTCCCTCGCACATCACTCCATAAACATGTGAATGCTGGTCTGAATTATTTTATCGGTTCACACATTCGTTTTATGAATACGAGCTTATGTTTGGAAAAACGGCTGCTGGCTCGAGACGGTGCAGGGATGTCTGTATTTGTGCTGGGAAAGTGGGCTTTGGGGAGACAACAGAGATCAAAGTGTGGGAATCAAGGAGAGACAGACGGAATGGAGAGAGCATGGAGGGTAGGAAGAGGGGTTGAGGAGGAAACGAGGAGGAGCAGCGGTGGAGCAGAGGGAAGGGCGAGCCAAGTAAGCACTTTCCTGTCCATTTTTCATCAGGTAGGCTAAATTAGGCCAGGCTCGTCTCTCTCTCTCTCTCCCCCTCCCTTTCTCTGCGTGTGATCATCCGTTCCTGCATTCCTGACACGTCTCTCCTCTCTTGGCAACCCCGGAGCGCGGGGTAGCGTCGCTCCGAATACCCTTCTCAGCATCCTGCCTTTTCACCGCCGCTGATTTATTAGTCGGTTGGTGCCGTCCATCACAACGTGACGCAGGGAAGCATCGTGTTTTCTCTGTGGGTGTGTGTATATGTGTATACATGTGTGTGTGTGTGTGCTTTGCCACTAACTTCCACCTCCTTCCCCCACCTCCTCACCCTCTCCCTCTACTTCCCCTCTTGTTGTGATTGCTCTCTGTCATCTCATCCGCTGTTTTATTCACTGACCCGCTGACTTTTGGTTGACTTCCCCCCTCTGAAGCCTGTCACTTGTAGTCCCCACAGTGTCTGCCATTTGTACTCGCTTACATTAACTGACTGGAAGCTGACATTTGGATCAAGGATACAATGGTTTGACTGCAACCTGTGGTGGCCAAAAGGGTCCATAAAACAAAAAATGGCTGCTTTTCTGGGAAGTGAAAAGAAAAATAAAGCTTATGTTGCTCCAAAAACCTGCTGTGAACTTTAATCTTTGCTTTGTTTGACTGATTCTCTTCTTATCAAATCAAAAGGAGCAATTCTTGAAAATCCTTACTCTTCAAAAATAACAGGGAAACTTTAATGTAAGCCCAACTTTTTAACGAAGTCTTACCTGCAGAAAGTAAGATTTCTCTACATTGATTTTCTAGTTCAGTATAGTAGCTGTGGGTTTGAGTCTGATTTCTGCACTCCTCTCTTCCTTCTGAACCTCAAAACCTGTAAAATAAAATCAATGGTTATATACTAGTATAACACTGAGTATTGCTTCATGGGTGCAGCCAAGAGAGGCACAGCAGTGAGGCTTTCTGCACATGTGCTCACATCATACCGGAGTACAGAACTGAAGTCTTCACAGGTCCAAAAGTTCGTGCATTTCTGTATTTGCTATCAAGCAACCGATTAAAAAAGTGACTCAATTAAAATTAGCTTTGCAGCTGCATCTAGCATAGCTTAACTTAAGCTGTTTGTCCTATTTGATCTACTTTATAAATGATTGCTTGTTCGCTGACATGGCTGCTAACGTTAGCATTGATTATTATCGATTATCTGCACTCTATGAGACGACTCTAACCTCTGTTGTTCAACCGTCAGCTCATGGGCAGAAGTGAAAATCAGTAATAGTAACACATGAGCCCAAATGACCGTGTAAAATATGGTTCCGAACTCTTACGTATCCCTGGTTGAGTCTCAGTTTGTGGGGTCAGGGTGAACAGAGGACATTGCACTGATGGAAAGTGTTTCACGTCATATTTTGAGACTCCCAAGAAGAAAAACAGCATAGGTTGTTTCAAGTGCACAAGACATGTGCTTTAACGTTCGAGTGACAAATCCCTCTAGCGGCCGTGTGACAGGAGAAACAGGGATTTTTCTTTTACCGGGTTTGAAAGGAGCAGACAAATGACACTGACTTGTTGAAAGGGGCATCAGATCAGAAAACGGTGTACGCTTTAATGTGTCACTCTAAAGGGCACAGACAAACAACGTATTTATCATTCCACATGGAGGATTCAGCCCATTTATTTTTCCTTGAGAGTGCTGTGAAATTTGAAAGACAAAAGAAAAAGCCAAGTCTGGTTTTGAATCAGAAGTACATCAGTACCACTTGAAGAAGACATGGATAATTCTTCTCTTAAGAAGACAGTTAAGGAGATTAACTCCAACATTTGAGAAAGGTTTGTGTGCATGAATTATTCCCCGTCCTTTCATCATCTAACTGGCTGCACATTCAAAGGTCAAGACCGAAAATGTAATCGGTGCATTTCCGAAGGTCGAGCTGTAACGAGGCTCTGCATTGTTATTCCCTCCTTCTGAGGCATAATTGCAATTATTACAGACCATTCTGCAGCATCACAACTCACTGATCTTGCCTGACTTTGCAAAAACACTCTGACTTACAAGACTTCATCATTTTTTTAACTTCTTGGAATTAAATTTATTGATGATGAAGGCAAAACATTATGAGGAAGGGAAAAAAAATGAACAAGTGGTTTCATGTTTGACAGACAAAGAGGACCTGACAAAATGCGAACAGTAAAAGTCCCGCTGTTTTTCCATTTAAGCCCTTAATACGACAGCTTGTCTAATTTGTTATCATCCCTTTCTTTTATCAGAGCTACATGTTCTGAACTGAGTTGCGATTACAGTCCTGTCGTGTTCTCCTCTTCGGAGAGAGTGAGTTCCCCCCTGTCCAATGAGAACAATGCAATTAACTAAATGAATGAGGAACACCTCAACTGGCAGGTTACTCCCCTCAATTACCAACACGCTTTCCAGCTGACACCTGGGAAATAAGATAAGCAGGTAAAATGTGCTTAGACTAAGTGCTAACAACAAGGCACTCTTGGTGATGACTACATGCCACTGCAGGCTTTGGGAAAAAAGGAAGGATTGGCAGCAACTGCAGAGGATCTTCTGCCAATGTCGCCTGCGTGTAGCCAGCATAGCTTCTTAGCTTAAAACAAATGTAATTTAGAGGGGAACGTGATGGTTCTCTCCCCAATGTGAGGGAAATTGCTTTTGAGCAGAGGTGTAGCCAATCACATAGCCAATCCAGATTTATTTAACAAAAAGGGGGAGACCTCAGCATTGTTATGACTAACCTGTCAGAGTGCATGATTACATAATTAAGCAGAGAGGTGTGTGAAGTGATGCTACAAGGGTTTTTCTACCATAACATGCACCCAAACCATTAAATAGCATTACTTTGTGAATTCTAGGGTTGGTATCAAGCTTCTAGAGATATTCAACATTTCATATTCATGTATTAAATAAAAGGAAATTCCACATTTGTGCCTCTGGACCTTTAGTTGTGAGCTTGCTAAAAAGGTATCTAATAGGTTAAGAAACACTAGCAGTCACACATTCATTCAGGTTTTATACAAACACAAAAAAGATTTGAACCTGATCCAAAAAGGGGATTATGAAAACTTAATGTGCATAAATTAGTTATTTAAAATAGAGACCCTTCTCCGAAAAGGACCTGAAGACAATTATAGACCTGATCCAGCAGGGGCTTCACACCAACTGAGGCCAGAGTTCGGTTGTTTCTACAAGAAACTTAGCGATACCTTTAAAAGATCCTGTAAGAAAACCTTTCGTGTGGTTCACCTAGACTAAAGACTGAAAATGTTTTACCTCAAGTCTTAATGGAAATCTTGTACTCCAGGAAGGTAATCAGTGAAAGAGTGCATTTGACTCACATTTAAGGATCCCTTCAATAGAAGTTGCTCTCCAATAAAAAGTCATTCAGCAGTAAACAATCCAGCCGATTAGCTTGCTAGTGAGAATGTTACCTTTTACCTCAAAGCACCTTCTCCTTACTGACTGTGACTGTCTCCTGAGAGTTTCCAGACTTTTTGACGGACTAACTACCTGGTTCAGCTTTGAACTATCTTACCTGCCATAGTTGTATCACACAGTGTCCCTGAGCTGTTAAATGAGGACCTACTATTAACATTTCAGGTGCATTTTACCATGAGTTTTTTCCCTCCAGAGTACCTTGGATCAATTGGCTGAACTCCTGGCCTGCTCACATCTTGTCTAAATGCTTGTATTTCTTAATCTGTCTGACCAAGAGAAGCATTTTGTTCCTAGATCTCGGCAATTTGATTGCAATTCGATGTTCTCCTGAATAATGGAGATGATAATCAAAGCTGTGCCAAAGTGAAATTAAACAAAAAAAAATTTCTTTTAAGATTGTGAACATGGGTGGTTTGTTAAAAGGTTCTTTTCTTTGCAACAAAACCTCCGTCCCGTCTTAATAAAAAAACTAAGAGAAGAAGAAGCCATTCACTTAAGCCTGCAGCAGCTTAAGTGCCCTTATGCAACAAGACAATTTAGGAAGGAGAGGCCACTGTTACCATCGATTTCCTAATTTTACCTTGTTATGTGGTGGCATTGAAAACCCCTTTTTGTCAGGCACATCCATTTGTGCAAATGACTTAACTCTGGTGATTATGGACACTTGAGTCTCGCAAACATCTCGAAAAGTTATGAAAATACACTGCTTACCTTTACAGGAAGGTGAGAAAAAAATGGAGGCGTGTTGTTTTGAGTGTAAGCTGTCATATCAAAAAACAAGCTGTTAATTGCTCTTGCAGTGTTATTATAGGACTCTCAGGATGAATAATTGGTTTTCTACTCAATCAATAGTGTTACTGCCACTGTTAGTGCTGTTATGTAAGAGCATATGTTGTAACTTAAACACAATGATATCACACATGTACATTATAGTAATGGCCCTCAGTAAATGTCTTATTAAAAGCTGCAGAGTGCTTATCCACACTGGTTTCCAACAGTTTTAAGGCTTAATTTCTTTTTAAAAATGTGTATTTGGTGTATTTTTAAATTTATTTTTAACTTTTTAATAAACTTTCCCGTAGTTTATTCGATATTTTGTGTGTAGCAATAACATCTAACCTTGTTTTCAAAGTATGCAGGTATTTGTGAACCTCAGGAGGGTGACATGGACAACACATTAACAAAATATATCATTTGAATATTTTCTCTGTCATGACAGATACAAAAGATCTCTAATTCAATGCCGCTTTTAACGAAAAGACAATACTTTTTTGCAAAAATTAAGTTCTGTGGAGGCTTAGACGCCAAAATAACTTTTTTAAGTTTTGAGAAACATGATGTTTTGGGTAAATATAACATCTTAAATAATAGGAGACATTCTTTGTCACAGAATCATGAACATTTGATTAGTTATAACAGGGATCATAGTCATGGTAAAAAACAAACCCTTGTTGACTGTCGGCAGGAAATTGGAAACAAACACTTTGCTCTTTAATAATGTCACACTACATCCTCCTTCGTTCCCAACGGACGAGAGTCATAATTAGTACAGTTGTTAGAGGCCTTCACTTGTACACAAACAAATATTATTTTCTGGGATGTGCTGACACGTCTTTCTTTAGGGAGATGTACAACTAGCCAGATGACATTCGTTGACAGTGTTCGTTTTGTTTTTGTCTTTTAAAGAAAGTGCTTTAACAACTGTACTGCATGGAAGATACATGAGTTTCTTGTTCTGTCTGACCAAGTGAAGCATTTTGTTCCCTTTCTTGCATTGAAGGTGCCATATTATCATGTACTGGCAGCAAAAGCAACTTGTGTTAAAGGTGTTGAGTTTTCTTGTGGACTAACAAAGTTTCTATTAACATTCAGTGTTATTAGCAAGAACACAGAGTGTAAAACAGTACATCGGATGCATGTTATCTTTTTTTTCTCTGCCTTTTAAGTTTGAAGTTTGAAAACTGCATTGGTTACATCCACTGTAGCATTCTTCTTCATTGCATTTGCACACTCATGCACACCAGACAAAGACACACTGGGATGCACAGATAAAGGAAAAAGCTCCATAATGCAGGCAGTTGTAAACTAAATCTCTGCATTGTGTCTTTTTTGTTCCAAAAAGATGTTGGGTTTGGCTTAAAAAAGTATAGGCGATGAGCAAAGACTATCTAAACATGATCAATGACAACATTAAACATGTTTTAATTGATGAAAAGTCATTTTTCACACATGCTACACAAGAATTTTTGACTAAAATACCTTTGATGTAGCATTTTTTCACGTAATGCAAAATCAGGTGGACTTCATACAGTAGAGTAAATTAAATCTGCCCCCACAATCCACTAATGCACCAAGTGAACTGAGTGATTATCGTTCACACGTCACCGTTTCTGTACATCTGCATCGGCAGCTGACAGCAGTGTGGCATGACACACACGGAGCACAGAGTTCAAACAGAAAAAGCCAATTCTTGAACATGTAACATTGTTCCAACACTGGCCAACTGAATCTCACACTCACCCTAACACCTTGTCTCACCCTCTGCACTCAATAATGATGTCAGCCACAGACTGATGTGCATGTACATGAGGATTTCCTCCTAAAAAAGCTTTTTGGAAACACTGAAATCACATTGTCTCCTATTTACCGACATTTATTTGCACTTTGCATTCCTGAAGCCACTGCTTGAGTCTTGGTATTTTTCAATCATCTGCAGGATAAAGATCTTTTTTATCACATAGCTCGGAGCTAGCTGACATGTGCTACTGCCTTGGCTTTTACCTGTGTACGCCCACGGGTAAACACAGACACACACACACATATATAACACACACCCACACCATTTTCCTCTAGAATGCCCTGCAGGATCCTTTAGCACCTTAAGAAAACAAGTGCGAAACATTTGATCAGTGTGCCGGTTTGAGAAGAAGGTCAGCTTTAAAAGCAGACTCTCTTAATCAACAGTGCAGAGGGCAGGCGGTGAATCAGTACATCGAAGATCTTCACTTCCGAGGCCGTTATTTCCACAAGAAGCATTCAAGGCTGATATTTTTGTCTGTTTCCCTCATCATCTTGGCTTTGGGAAGTGTTTCAGATGGGAGGATCAATAGGGGTATGGCCTTTTGCAAATATTCTCCTATTGATTTTTCACGCAACATTTTGGCTGAGGCTTTAAATCTGTTATGTTCTTGGAAGATTGCTCCAATACAAACTAATGGGAGACAAAAGCAAGAGTGTGTGTGTGTGTGTGTGACAGCAAAAGGATTTTTATTTCTTCTTTCTTTTTTCCCCACAAATACGCACTTATGAATGGCTTTTACTTACAGTTTACACAAGCACACAGGTCAACACCTACATCACACAACTGACATTGTCAAATATTATATCCTTTTTTATATTACACAGTGCAATACTGAATCTAAAACACACAAACTGAGTAAAAAACATAATTTCTCATGCAGAAATGAGGAGAAGCACATAAGATTCCAAAGTTTGAGATGTTTTTTTGGACCAGAAACACAAATATAGACTCTATTATAAGGACACAAAGCAGAATACTTTATAGTGCAAGTTCCATACTAATGCTAAAGCTAGCAAGCCCATAACCTAGTGCCCCTCCTTATGTGATGAAATAAACATAAAGATAAACATAAAATTTGACCTTTCCATGGGTTCATATGTATCTTTTTGCCTCTCTATGAGCAGTTCAGGGTCCAATCAACCAGGCTGCACCTTAAATGTTTTGTCCAGTTTAAAAATGTCTGATTAAATTAGCAGTTTGTGGTGGTGGGGGAAACAAAACTCAGTTTATCAGTCTCTTTTGCTTCCTGTAGTGCCATTTTTCCCATCTGTTTCCCTTCTTTAGGCATTGCTTGCCTGGAAACCAAAGCATAAAGATGACCCTTAATGTAAAATCAGTAGGACGCTCCTTCTCAAAGCCTCACAGGCCTGTTTCCATGAAAACAGTATCAAAACACTGCAGGAAACATGGTACAAACCTTCAGCTACGCCTACATCTGCACCCTGAAGGCAAAAGGCTAACTTCAGATGAGCGTCAAACTGCATTGCAAAAAAGGTGACAAAGCCTGCAGGAAGGTGGATTCACGAGCATCCAATGTAAACGGCAAAGATAACTAGCTGGAACCACACTCAGTGAAGCTTTATTATCAAATGCCTGAGCTGCCGCGCTGTTAGGCTTATTACTGTAGGCAAATGAGGACAAAAGCTCTCTGTAATTACTCTGCCTCCCCAGTGGGTGATGGCAGCATTCTCAGGGAGCTTAGCACTGGCTTCCGTGTAGCTCTCACCACACATCAGCCGGGGAGATCCAACACATGCTGTTCCGAGCTTTCGTCTTCCTCCCCATCATCCCTCTTCCTCTCAGCTCCTGGCTTATTTTCCTTTTTTTATCCCTATTCTCCCTGCCTCACAGTCCACTGGTAATTCTCATTACTGGCATGCCGATTACTCAGAAATAATAAAATAGGTGGAGAAAACCAATTACAAATGAACTTTTACTATTATTTGCCTTGTTTTTATTATATATACCCATTTGTATAAAAAAATGTAATGATTGTATTAATTTAAAACTAAAAACCTCATATTTTTCTGTCATTTTTGAAAAAAATCAGTTAATTACATAAATATTCTGTAAATGAAACCATTTATTTGTTCGTCTGATAAATAGTGTGAGGTATTAAAGTATAATTCCAACAAAATTATAAAATCATATACTTGTAATATACTTAAGTACAGTAATTTAATCTTCACTTTAATTACTCGTTAATTTCTGTAAGGAACTCCATCTATATCACTTAAACTACATAAACCTTAAGACTTCCAGTGTGGTAATCTGCAGAGATCCTTACACAAATAGTTTAAACATCTATATCTGGCAGACTAAATATATGTGTGCAAACAAGTTCTCAGATAAAAGCTAAGAGCCAGTAGCTCTTGTTTCTCTCTGGAGGTAAATAACAAATGAAAAAGCACAAAGCATTTCCCAGAAAACATTTTTTAGCTACAAGTCCAGTTTTACTTCTGCTGATTTTTCCATTATGTTGAGTTTATTAATGTCAAGAACCCTTTTTTTAACCAAAAGCCAGCTTCTTTAGACCTTTCTACAGCCTATAAAAGCATTTTTTGATCATGTGGCTCATAGTTTCAAACTCTTTACATCCTAGTGCTCCAATTTAAATTAGCTGTCCTTTGTGACTTGAGCTGTTATGGATAAGTTTTTCAAATTTCGCTTCTTCATCAGTCAGTTTTGCTAAACACTGTCCTCAGAGTTAACTTAAATAATGTATTTTTTTGGAATAAATCAGTCATTCAGCTGAGTTGCTTCACTCTGTTTGTAAGTTCTCTCTCTCTCCGTCTGAATCCAACTGGTCGAGGCAGATGGCCGCCCACCATCGAGCCGTGTTCTCTCTGAGGTTTCTGCCTGTTAAAAGGAAGGTTTTCCTCGCTGCTGTCGCCAAGCTGTTGGGTGTCCGTAACTTTAAGAGCACTGACCAGACCTGCGCCATATTAAACATGTCATGAGACAACCTGTGCTGTGATTCGGGGCGATACAAGTAAAATTAACTTCCTAAGTCTGAAATCACAAAAGTGAGTGTCTGCAATTATATGTTGTATAAGAAAGGGACAGTCTTTTATGTAGGCAACCGCAGAAAAAGTCTCCACCTGAGTTTCTGGAAATCCAACAGAGCTCATATGGAAAAAAAAGCTTCTGTACTCAATCTAAGGTTTTTTTTTAATCATATATAAAAACTTTTCTACGAATCTTTTGTAAAGAGACAAGCTGTTTTGTCTGAAAAGTCTGTTTTTAGCAGCTCTGCAGTCGCAGTTTAGGGTAATTCAACCTCTTTTCAAATCGGCACTTTAAGTCAAATCCTACACACTCCTTTTTTTGGCTGCGGACTTCGTTGTGATTGTAGCATCCTCACCATGTCTGGCAACGTGAGTGTCAAATATGTTTTTCTCTCAACTGAAAAAAAGTTATTTTGCTATTCAAACACATCACCCTCACGCTAAGCCGATTACACTCACAGAATATTTATGTGTCGTCTTCGTCGGGGTGCTGTAAAGTGATTTACCTGTGCACCTGGATTTTGAAAGTGGGTTCATCATAGCTTGTGGGATTTCTGTGTATGCAGCCAATGGATACAAATAACCCTGGCTGGCTAGGTAATAACGAGGACATACAGCACGGGGAGGAAAGCCACCGTGACGACTCTCCAGTCTAAGCGAACCTTCAAAACCTCCACTGTCTGTGTCTATTCTCTTCATGAGCCGTAGTTTCATCTGTGAAATGAGAATGCAAATCATATTGAGTAGTGTGTGAGTGTGAACTGGCAAGGCAGAACATTCAATTCAGTCTGATATTACCAACAAGGAAAGGGAGCAGGAAAAAGTAAAGCCCTGTGCTGTGTGCTTGTCAGAGGTCCAATAGTACAATGCCTGTAATACAGGATGTGAAAAAAAGGGGTTTATTCTGCCGATTGCCACGCTCATTTTTTCCATGAAATCATGTTGAACAAAATAACTTATAGCTCTATCGGGGACTACTTTACATGGTAATGCTGTTTCGTATTTTCAGAATTGGGACCGTTTGGGAGACATTTATTTTGGACCCAAAGACCTCGGAGACGCACGGTTGGGCAAACAGAATTAACGCCAAACTTTCTAAGCAATTTGCTTTGCAACCAAATTCAATCTAGTGGCAAAGCAGATAAAACAAATGATACTTGACGCGTTTAGGAAAGTGATCCCGTGGGAAATAATATTTTTCCAAGCCTCAACTCGGTTCCAACAGAGTCGTAACTTCTTGCCGGCTGCCACATCCTCCTTTCCCAAACCTTTAAACTGTAATAAAGGAGGGATTTCTGTTAATGTGTTTTTTTATCGATCTTTTCAAACATGTCATTTAACTGGTGGCTCATTTTAGCTGTGATTCTACTGCATGTTCACATCTCAAGAATAATTTAAAATATTTACTCAATGTGCATCATATTTGACACCTTTCTCTATTTTGCACATTTTCCCTCACAGGCTTTTACGTATCCGATGATGCCCAAATAAACTACCTCGATGTTTCAAAGTGTTTTTGAGCAAAAAAGGAAACATGGTTCCCTGTAATCTCGCAGATAAACCAGACTTGAATTTATTGACCGATTTTCATCCTAGATTTTACCCGTCTCATGAAGCGTTCCAGTTTGGAGAGCGTTCATGCCAGCATGAGCAGATTTCCAGTTGGAAGCAATCTGCCACTTGGTATTGCAAATGGCTTATGCACTCAAAAAGCTATGAATATAGGGGCCAGAGAAAAGACGAGTATGTGATTTGTGATATATATTCATCACCTGTACTACAGTTGATGACTAAAACTCTTAAAATCAGTCATGTTTGAATGGAACAGCAGGTTCCTTAATGGTCCTTTGTGGTGTTTACCAATCAGCAGCAGAATGGAGTCATTTTGAACACTAGAGGCTTGGGAAAAGGTTTAACCCTTTATGGGGCAAATTACTGTCTTTGGTGACTTGCGCACCCATACAAATGGCCTCCCTCTTGCCTCTCAGTGAGGTCGAGAAGCATGTGGTTTACATCTGGCCAATCAGTGAAGATCATTCTACGTCACAGTATATGTCATCTCATACTGTGATGATGTTTTAATTTAATAATGTTGTAATGACGATGTTTTAATTTGTAAAAAGATATGTTTCTTTCACTTTATAAGTGTTTTTCTTGTATTTCTTATTGATGCACTTTTGGGTTTGTTTGTTTTTTTACCATATTAGGGCAAGGTAATTTCACTGACCTTGATTTTTTCCAGGAAAATTCAAATTTTTTAAAAATGTCACAGAAGTAATGAAGTCTTGTTATGTCCTCCAATAACACTCCAGGGTTGAAATTTTGAATTTCAAAGTATTTCAATGAGTGCCCTATAAAGGTTTAAAGGGGTCACAGAGTCCTTTTCCAATGACGTCTTGAGGCGAGCATGATCTTGTTTTAATTGGTTTTAATCGTTAGCTGGCATGCTAACTTCAACGAGCCGATCTGGCAGCACATGCTGACAAACAGTCTCACTTTGCTTGAAATTCAGACACCAAAAAATGGACAAAACCACAAACAATCAGAAGTTTAAACAAACGAAGGAGACAGAAGTTTTTCTCCTTGTGAATTTCATTTTATTTCATCCCCCTTCCCCCCTTGGTGGGCTCTGTTGCATCTCTGCCTCTGAGGCTTGAGCCCCTGTGAGCCTTCGTGTTAGAACAGCATTGATACTCATTTCTCAATCAGATTTCAATCCCCGTTTTGCTTGGGTTGCACCAGATAAGACAAATAAATCGACAAATAAAGCCCTCTGGGTAAGAGCAGCATGACTTTCTACTAGTTTTTTTCACCCACAGGTAAAGCAGAGTGTTTGTTTTGTCCTTTCTTCTTTGTAATGATCCACATATTTGAGTTGTGCCACTATTCACAAATGTTGCACCATTTTCCTTTTCTCTACAATTACACCACACTCCATGGATTTAAATCCCCAAAATGTGAGCAGCCCTGACCTTCCATCCCGTCCCACTTTTGACCATCTCCCTGTCTGCTGGTCCTTGTTCTTAAAAACGATAAGATTTACGACCACGACCTCTACATTCACTGTCTCCGTCCATGTGTCTCCTGTCGGATGTACAGCGTCTTCTTTCGCAGGCAGCCGACATCCATCAGCCCGCGTGTCTCGACCTGCTCGCTTTAACCTTTCACTGAGACCTACTTAAACATCCTGACAGCCAAAATAAACCTGCAAACTTGGCCTGTTGTATCTGCTGTCACACAGAACTGTGGGAGCCAATATGCACTCACTAACATTTAAAAAGGCCACTGAAAAGCTCTAATAGAGTGAGCAAAGCAACACAGTTTAGGCTACAATGGAATATTATAAAAAACTACATTTATTAGTCATGTCACTGTAACATGAGGCTTTACAGATATGATGTTTACTGATTTTATGAGTGAAAAGGAAGGACGTTCTTCTTTGTTTGCTCCAAAAAACCCTTTTAGCCTTGGATGAGATCTCTGGAGTTCTTACTGTCTCAAGTGTCGGACCAATCAATAGATGTACCATCCAGTTTTTTTTTTTTCTTTTTTTGTGCTCTGTCCTCTTGGATTATCAGACAGTCAAGGTTACACTCATTTCTATAATGAAGTGCATCTCTATAGACTTTCATTTGATTTCCTGATCTTTCAGATTCGGGCTCCTGCCTGTTTGTCTGAAAAAGCCACGAGTGTGTTGCTGAGATTCTTGACCTTGTTGGACCTTTGCTTCTCCAGGATTGATGTTTTTGCTCTCAGGGTTGTATTATACAAGCAGTCCACGTTTACCTTGTTATGTCCTGGAGTGCTTCACATATTTCGATTTTCATACACAAATAGGAATTAACTTTTACTCCTCGCTATCACACATAATCTCTGCCCCCATTTATGTTTCTATAATTTAACTATAAATGTGTTTGCAATGTTTTCATCAAGGTCGCGTTTTCATTAGTGCTTGTGTGGCTCAAGGGATGGCACCATCTTTCATGTAAATTTACCATTGGATGTATTGCCATAGCATTCTGGAGGATAAATGCTTGCAACTATAAAGTTCCCCTGATTTTATTTTTCTTTCTGGTGCCACTGTGAAGTTAATGTTTGTTGTTTAGCCATAAAATTCAGCACGAACATTAACGTCCCCATAAGGATGAATTGTAATGACTTCAGTGATCCCTTCACTTTTAATTTAGTGCCTTCATTAGTACATTAATGTTGTTTGTTCTGATCAAAACTAATGGCATTCCCATCAGGCTTAGCTTTACCTTTTTGTACAAATAGCAACTGTTTTGCATGCTAACAACCCAAACTAAGATGGCAAACATAATAATCATTATACCTGCAAAATATCAGGATGTAAGCTTGTCACTATGAGTCCAGTATGAGGGTATCAGGTCAAAGCAACCTTGTGTGTGCTGCCACTCAAACCCACATGCATAGCTGCAGACTCTAAACAAGGTAATCTGAGTATAAAACAGATTCATCAGGATGCAAACACCCACAACACTGATGCATGCACTTTTAGTTCACATGTAATGTGAAATGTTTTTGATGTACTTGTCAAGTTCAATCTCTTGCCTGCTCATGTATCGAGGTAATGGCTCTCTATGAATTGACCAGAGATTGTGCGGAGGCTTTCAATGAGAGGCTTTGTGGAATCGCTCAGTGGTTAACATGCCTTTAAAACACCGAGCACCGCTAATGTTTTGATGCAGGTTTTAGTTTTAATGAAATATTAAGCTAAAATGTGGTATTTGACGATGTCTTTACCAATGTGTTATGGCATCCTTCTCCACTAATCAGTACCCATGTGCTGCTTTGAGTAAAAAGTCATCTGCAACACTTCATTAATGCGATTTGAGCAAATTCAATCCAAGCCTGTTGATTGTTGCCAGGCCTCTGGAGAATCCATTAGCGATCACAATCACAGACCAGGAAAGCTGATGAAGCCGGCGCCTGGAGCAGGCCATGTTTCCACCCCCCCTCCTCTTTGCACAAATGTGAGCACAAATAACCGCAGCGAGAGACAAAAAAAAATGACTTGCAACAGCATAAAATTAACCAAATGAACTGAGATTCAACTCACGCCATTGTGACTCCATGACAATAACTGCACCAGCTGGCTCAGTCATTTGAATTCCTCCTCATATTTCCTTCTGAACATAAAACACAAGCTCCACTGAAGATACAAGGAATGAGTAAGCACATAACTCAATAGAATACAAAAGAGGGATGAGAGGGGGGATACGTCATGTGGACAGCCTGTGGCTTTTTATTGAAACTGTGCCACTGGCAGAAAGCTTCTTGCAGATTTATCCAGACATATGGTCGGGGAAGGAGTTGTGGTGGGGGGGGGCTGGGGTACCGCTTTGTTTGTGACTGTGGGTGCACGTGCTAAGGGGGTTGGACAGGCATGGTGTAATGTTGGCATGACTCAGCTTAATGAATCGCCCAGAATTCCAAGAGATCAGCCCAGGAAGAAAATCTTAAATCAGACTACATATGCTTTGTGTAAAAATATTAGCAAGATTGTTGTTCCTGAGCTTGTTTTTGGCCTAAAAATGGCAAAACTCCATAAGAATCCACCAATTTAATGCTATTAATCAGATTTTTGTTTTGCATTTTGATGGAGCAGCCCATGTGCTTCATGATTGTTTATATTTTTTACAGAAAAAGTGAGCATATTAGGTTATATTAGCCCCTCAGAAGCCTTCACATGTATTACACAGCAAGACCAGTCACTGTTTTAAACAGGTCGTTTTCCAGGACATTTTCAGTAATGGTTTTTCTGATTTAAATAAGAATTAAAATCAGCTCAAAAGTGTCATAAATCAATTTTAAAATGTTAGTTAACAACTTGATGTTGAATATAAATGAAGAGCATGAATGAATAAAGAATGAAAAGGCAAAAAATCAACTGCGAGGGAAGTGCAGCACCCTGCTGAAAACTGCCTCCACTTGTTTTTTTTCACCATAAATTATAGTTATATATTTCATATTCTCAATCTTGAATCAAAATAGCCCAAATATGAAGTGGTAAATGTGTTTTATCCAAAAATACCTAATAAAAGAACCTCAGAGGTGGATGCACTTTTTGGCAGAACTGATTTCAACCTCACTGTTCAGGGTTAAACTGTTAGTAAAACAGCACCATGGACAGTGACTGACAGCATCACTTCAGCACCACGGACAGTGATCTACAGCCTGTGCATCAAACTGGCTGCACCGAGTTTGGAGGGCATCAGCTTCAACAAAGAGACATAACTGAGCTGAAATAGTGAAGTGAAGTTTAAGATCCTGTGTTTTTGAAAGTTAGAATATCTGATCCTTTGTTACATCTGGTTTTACCTTTCATTATTTTTTGACTAAGCGACTTTGTGTCAGGGTTAATGAAAAAAAAGACCCAAAAGCAAAAACACCAAAACAATAGATAAGGGAGACGAAGGGCAAGATTTAATAAGAAAAGAGCAGATAAGAATTTACCCAAAAACTGAGGGATCAATGAAAGGAAATACAAAAGTAAGAAAATACAAGAAAATAAATGCATAAAACAACAAGTGGGTGACATGAGGAAGCAAAAACAATAAAAACAGAATCAGATCAGTGTGTAAAAACAGAGGAACTGACAAAGACAGAGGGGAAACACAGAGATACACCTGGAGCAATTAAACACAGGTGAAACACATAAGCAATCAAAAAGGGCAGGAAAGCAACAAGGACAGGAAGTAGCAACAAAAGCTTAACAAAAAACCCAAAATAAAACAAGAAATAACTGAACCCCAAGTGCAAATCATGACTATATGTATATTTTTTTGTTTTATTTGAATTACTGAATGTTTCTTTTAAATAAAACTATGAAGGAATAACTGCAAAACAACCTTGACAACAACAATAACACCAAAATGCTACGCAGCCACAGAAAAGGCAGCATCCAGCTAGTTCGACTTGCATCCTTTTATTTGATTATTTCCACAAAAATCAGCATGCGGCGGCGACGTTACCGTTCTACCAGGGAAGGTAAATTGGCGCCGCTCTGCAGCTGAATCCACAGTCTCAGATGTTGGAAAGTGTTTGAACACACCAGCAGGGAGAGTTTCCAAAGCAGTCTGTCTGCAACTGTAAACAAAAAATGCAATTTTGTCTAAAAAATACAAATCACTGCGATGGCTTACCCATCTAATGCTAGTTAATGCTGCTCTATAGAGTTATTTCAACACACTGACCTTAACTATAACCAATTCCTGTGAGGAATTGAGGGACTAAAACAACCAAAGCCCCCTTTGTGTACATGTGACTGATTGCATGTGTGTTTTATAAGGTTGCAGCTGCAGCCCTCTCTGTCAGCCTGTCTCGGCTCTCTGTATTAAACTGTAAAGGCACCGCAGGGTGCTGACAGAGCTTAAACCTTTTAGCTGACTCAATGTTTCACAGCCAGATCCACTTTGCCAAATGCCAGACAGATGTATCCTCTCCCTGTCCCGTTTGTTATCACCTGACCAAAGCAATACTGCACATGGACCCATAAAAAACCAAAAAAACGATAACAGAGCACCATGACTGGAACTATTTTTATTTTTTTATTTTTTTTACGAGTGATGTTTATGCTCGTGTGCAGTTGAAACATCAAACAAGAAAAACACAGTGCAACTTAGCTGTCTGCAGCATTTAAGACTGTCTTTTAAAGGGTTTTTCTTTTGTTTGAAACTTGATTCTATCTGATATATTTTATTATAACAAAATCAAAAAAGATGAATGCAACACTTGTTTTTGCTCTTGTTTTTGCAGTGAAAGATCAGAGACTGCTGGTGCACACAAAATAGTTATTTCTCTCATAAAATTTAATTTTGAGCACAAATTTGTAAAATTAATCTGTGTCAGTCAGTCTATTCTCCTTTGTCAGCCACCTGACAGGTGTGGCATATCAACATGCTGATTAAACAGCATGATTACTGCACACAGGTGTGCACTGTGCTGCTTACAGTAATATGATACTCTTAAATATGCAGTTTGAGCTTTATAAAAAAGACGTACATTAATCACTGAGCTAAGGATTTTGCATGACTGTGGCTTGGGATACTAATTTTTGAGGGGATTACATTGAGTTGATCAGGTTGATGATTAATAACTGGTTAAAACAGGTCCAGAACAGGCCTGTAGAGTTTGAACCAGACCAGTATGCTAAGCTTTATTTGCGTTGGTCCCTGCAATTTGGATAAAACTTTATTCATCCTGGCCTCTGTCCAAACAAACACAACTGTGTCTAATATGAGGTGGGTTTTGCTGTTCTGATTAGTTATCCTCAGGTCTGTTTATCACAACAAAACAGGCTCACAAAACTTGCAGCAAACTGTAAAATTGGGCAGTGACGATCAGATATGATTCAGGATTCTCAGATCAGAATACAAACTCAGTCTTGCTTGTGCTCCTCAGTGCTACATCCAACATGTCATTGCTCTGAAAGCTTGGAGGTCAGATTTCTAATTAGTTTATAGCTGTGCAATATTGTGTCCAGACGCATTTTGATCAACGCCTGTTAATAATGCACCATGAAAATTGAAAACAAAATAATAGGTACAACAACAATTAGCATTTGTGATTCGGTCTGACGTGCCAGACTGAGGCACGAATGTTGTAGCACCCACGGGACTTTCGTGGTGCAGAGATACGAAACAAACAAACAAACAGAAAAAACTCTAGAATACCTAAAAATATGTTGTTTGAGAAGAATTTTATTGTAATTGCAGTTTATGAGAAAAACTTAACTCTTACTTTTTTACAAGTTTTTTATAAGTTTTCACACTTTTTGCTTAATCTTTAACATTTTTAAACAATATGTGCAACTAATGGATAACAAGGAGCTGAGGTTAAAATGTTAAAACATGTTTGTGAGCTGCACACAATAAAAAAAAAAAAAAATTTTAATCTGTCCAAGCAGTTGTTTCCACTCAATTTACAGCAACAAAGAGAGGAAAAAACAGTTCTGGGAACTATTTTCGTCTCTCCATTAAATTTTCGCATCTTTACCATGAACTGTCCTAAATTTCCTGTTTGCTCCATTGTTGTTTTTTTGTGTGTTTCTCTGTGATCGATAGTTGGCAATCAATTCAAACCTGTCATTTTCATCCCTCTTCCTGTTCGCTCATCACCCCCCTCTTTCGTCTGCTGTCCTGTTGTTGAACTTGATGACAATCATTTTCTGCCATTTGATTGGTGCCAGGGAATGAAGGCCACATTAGCGCTAAAGGCCAACAGCCACTGGGATTTCAAATCAAAAGACACAGCTAAATGCAGCGTCCTCATCCTTAGGTGACCTTACACTTGATGCCCTGAGTGCAGTTTTGAATCCACATTTTACACAAAAAATGACTCGAGCGTAAAAAATTTAACAATATACTTCTCAAATAATAGTCCCAGGGAAAAAACGTATTTCAGTTTAATTAATACAAGGCTTGTTACATTTTTCTATGAAGATGGTTAGCATAAAAAACACACCATCAACTGTGTTTTCTCACATACTGTATAATTGCTTGCAGACCTCAGAGGATGTGGACGATGATGAGGACTCAGAAGCCCAATGCTGCCATGGAAACAGCTGCTCAAAATTATTGCTCAGATGCGAAAATCACCAGAATAAATTTGTTTGTTGTCTTGTAAACACCACTGGAGCGTCTGATGTCAGAGGTCGCTGTCTTTGTCTTTTCATCTTTCAGGATGAGACCAGCAGTGCTTTTTTTTTTTTTTTTTTAAATAAAAAGCTTGAGTGCTGGTTCACATAAAAGAAATGTCCCTTCAGATGACCAGTTTCACAAAAAAACACAGAGAAAACAAGTCTTATTTAATCACAAACTGCTGTTAAATAATAATTACTTGAAAATGTCATTTGAATTTCTCAACAACTGAAACTCTGGTTGTTGCATTAGGGAAAACAAAATTATGTATTATTATTACGCTCTTAATAAGTTGCATAAAACTCATGTGCTTCATGTGGTTTGTTTTTATTTGAGTGACAGTTGCCTAGCAACAACAACCCTACAACTGTTGTCATATGCTGGTTCAAATGATGCTAAATCTTGATTGGTGCTCAGAAGTATGTGACATCCCCTTATTCCAACTAAGCCCCACCCACTTTAGGTCGGTGAAAAGAGCACGATGATATTCACAGAAAAGAAAAAATTATACGTATGTATGTACATTTATGGTAAGAAGTAAGTGAAGAAAAGGATTTTAAAGGATTTAGAAGAATATAATCAAATGTGATGCTGGATACAGTTCAGCTAGCTTTGTGATTGCCTAATTACAAGTAAACAATAAGCATAATAAAATAAGATTTTAATTAAATTAGCATTTTTGTAATTATCCATACTTCGTAATTAGGTTTTAGTAGTGGAAAAAATTGCAATAAAGTCACTTAAAAAATATGTAACATAGATGTAAACCTCCTTCTACGCTAAAATGTGATGCACTATAAGTTTAAGGCTACTGTAAGTTCTTGATTAATTTTCTGACTGCTTACAAATTTGCTACATATGAAAGTGTTGAGACGGCAGTAAATGGCAAATGACAGTTTTCTCTGTATAAAAACTAATAATCAACCACTAAAACCCTGTTCCTATAGAGGGCGGTCTTGATCCACATGACAACAAGAGATTCCTTGCCAAAAAAATTTTTATGCATCATGTAAATCTTGAACAAGTTATCAATGCTGTAGTTAAACTGGCTGGGACAGTCTTAAATACCCAGTTAAACTGTGTGTACTGAGATGGCGTCCCCCACATCATCAGCCCAGATGTCAGAACCTGGCAAAGCGTCTAAACATGTGGGACGAAATGCGTGACGCTAATCATATTAACCAGAGGGTGCGATTACCTATTCCAAAAGCAAACCCTCTAAACCTCAACATCTGCTGTTGACTATTAGAAAACTGTAACAGTGGATGAACTTTACACAGCAGGATTAGATGGGAGGAGCTAATTATTCACAGTGAGCCAGAGGGCAGCATATTCATGCTTAACCGAAGTGGATGAGCTGCTTCCTGAGGTATAATTTAATCATAAAAAAAAGAAGAAGCCCATATTTTAAAGCACTGAAAGATGATTTTTATAAGATTAAATTATTACAAATCATCCAGTGTTTGGTACTGCTTTTCCAGGCCAAATGGCTCACTTGCTTTCAAATAGTTACGTGTATTTTTTCTGCTTTCTTAACCTTTTCCACTTATGTCCTGAAGCTCTGTTTGACTTGCCTCTTCCCATTAGTTCACTGTACACGCAGGTCAAACGTGTTGTCCAAGCATTAAATCGTTAAAGTATCCAACAGATTAAGTGTGCTTATGCATAAAATGTCTTTTTTAAGGCTTTTGCATCCTTTTCCATTTTGCTTCACATATGGATAATTTCATAATATATCAGGATCAGAAAGGTTTGAATGTGTGTGAATGCAAAATAAGAAAAAAAAAGCCAAATGTGGAATAGAATTAATTTGCTGCCACATTAACCACCTATACACACACACACACACGCACACACCGTCGACACATATCAGTAATTACAGAATACATTAGAAAAGATCAGAAGACTCTCCCTGATCCTCGGTGAGACGGGGCCAGCTGTTTGCGCTCCGAGCGTTCTTTGGTCTCTGCATAATCATCAGAGCGCCTTTTTTTTTTTTTTTTTTTTTGCATGGGCGGCTGCTGAGGCTGCACTTCCTGTGATGAGGAGACGGGAGGTGAGGATTTTTTTTTTACTCTCTCTCTTCTTTTATGGGTGTTTTTTTTGCCTCTTTTAAGCCTTGCGTGCAAACCTCCCCCACCCATCTACACACACACACACACACACATGCACACACACTGTAAATTGAAGTTGAAGTGGTTATTAGTCGGGATGTGCCAAGAGTTCAAAACAGCTGCCAAGCAGAGTCTATAGAATAAAAAGCTGCGTCTATAGTATTTCTAGCTCAAAAAAAAAAAAAAAAAACATCTGACACTTTATCTAAAAAGCAGATACGGCTACAACAATACTGTTAGGGATATATTGCATCTCCAGCAAGGCTAAGATGTTAGATAGGTATAAAACAGCACTTAATTACCCTTAACTTAAAGAGGATCAACAGATACTCAGCTGATGCATCAGGCAGGAGACAAAATTGTCAGGAAGATTATCAAACCATAAGGGCAGTTTATTAGAAAAGTAGTAAGGAGATATTTGCAGATCTGTATTTTTTGTCACTCTAACAAATGGAAAAAGCCCATTTCAAGAAAGCTCAGTATATTTACAACACGGAACTAAAAGCCTTCTTCTACTCTCCTATAACTCGGCTGTCAGATCATCTCCTCTGTCAACCAAATGCAAAGTAAATCATAAATGTTATTTTGGAAGGGTAGAAATGAGCGATAGCGCTGTTTAGCTTGTTACTGAATCAAGGCAGTTAAAATACTGTGGGATAAACAGCTTGGATGAAGGGCAACATGGCAGAATTATCGGTGCAGTTATGGAGCTCATAGCCAGTAATGGTGATTTGGACCATAATGGCTCAGATGGTTGATAGGGTAAGGGTAAAAATGGCCAGCATGTGATATTGTTCATTGCAGATTGTCATCATCATTGGGTTTTTATAGCAACTGCATGTGAGAATTACTCCATAAAGTTTGCAATATTTACAAATAAACGGGGATTTCTTTCTCTCATATTCATTGACGAAGACTAAACATGATCACCAGTGCATTTAAGAAAGCGTTTTTGTTCTCTAATATGAAAGTTTGCCTTCCGTTTTACCATAAAAATGTATATAAAGCCACAGACATGCTATAAAAACATGTATTTGACATTACAAACATAAGAAGAAAATGCAAGTTGCAAGAAAATAGACATCTCGGTAATGCATACTCATAGAATTATAATAATACAATAAAATCAAGTGTGTAGGAGAATAATAATAATGATAAATGTGCAAAAAACTACCGCAAAGTCTCTGGAGCACCTTGTTGGATCATAGCTTTAGGTGCTAATCTTGTCTTCATGGATTATCTAAACAGCACTCAGTGCAAAAGCTAACATATAGATTTTTCCATTAGCCATCGATGGACTACAATGTCTCCCTGAGGATAAAAGTTTAAGTCAAATGTGCATTGGTTGGAAATGAATTTCAATAATTCGGTTTGCTTTGATATTTGACATTTTTTCCTTGAATACTACATAACTGTCTTTTGGCTTTCCTCTGATTTGATTAATACAACTTCTGGAGGCCATGTTCACGTTTTTCAAAGCATTTTGGTTCACTCTGAAGTTGTTGGGCTTTGCTGTTTTGTATAATGAGTTATTTGTCCTATTCACGTTTATTTCTAAGGAGTTTGTTGAAGCATAAGTACTGAGGAGCTGACACATTTTTAGATACAGACGCTCTGTCTGCAGCAGGAAACCCAGAGCAATAACATTAACATACCCAAATAAACGGAAATTAACATGACCAATCTTGAACTTATTTGTACAAACACAGAGAAGCAGCAGAGATAAGATTGCCCCCTGCTGCGCCGCTGTGCTCAAAAACAAACCCGAAAAAGGTTTATTTTGGGTTCGGTCAGAGAGGAAATCACTGATCCGGTGAACGATGCCTTCTACAAATCTCTGCAGACGATAATGAATTTGCATGGTGTTGAAAGTTGATGAAAAATCAATGAAGAGAACTCTGGCATAGTGAGTGGAGACTTGTTGATGCTTCGCTCGGGTGAAAAGGTTATTGTTGTATCATCTGTGCAGCTTTTGGCTTTTGGACAAACCCAAAATCTTTGCAAATTTGTTAATTTAAAGTCCAAATATCTTTCTACACCAAATATAAGACACAATAACCTAAATAGTTGTTTTGGCAGAGGAAAGTAAGTGCAAATCAGCCTGAAATCATTTATTATACTTAAACAGAAAAGACAATATTTTTTGTTTTTCTTATAATAATTCTGTTTCCAATTGTTCCTCGCTGCCTGATCTGTGATTAATGCTCAATCCCTGAGTCTTTCTACTAAAAAAAGATTGCTCATTGTTCAACATGCATAAGAGCCTGAAGCAGTTTCTTAGTTTCTGAACAGTGTCTGCAGGTTTTTCTGTCAGGCTCCAACAATTAGAGTGTTAGAGCATCCACCATGTAGCCTACAAGGCGATACTCGGGGCTAAAGAAATACAAAAAACAGTTAAGCACTGATTGCTTTTTTTTTTTCTAAAGCTTTTTGCTGTTAATTGCTTGTAACAATTAAAAGCAGGGCCTTCACAAGATTATCACGTGAGGCAGCGGGATATGTGAGATCACATGATGTGTTCAAACCACGGTGGTTTGGACCAATCAGCTTTCTCGGAACTGCAGGCAACTACAGACATGGTTTGGGGTGTGACTACCAGCGAGGTTAGTTTAAAAACTTTTTTCTTTGAAGGAAAAGATGTTGAAATTATTATCCAAAATGGCTTCTTCAGCTTTATTTACCAACTGATTCTGTCTCCTACTGCACAATGATGTTTAATTGATCTGATTGGCTGACATTAGCCTATGATAGACTTTGATAGACAGATGATTCGTCCAATTGTCTGCCCAATATTTTTTAAATCACTTGCCCTTTTGCAAACAGTTTACAAGGACGACCTCCCAGATGGTTCTGTGTAACAAACCATCTGGCATATCAGGTTAATAGCAATGATTTAGAAGCACTATGGCAGCGAGTCCAAGTCCCCCTGACGCACCACCCACATTCTGACTAAATACCAAAAATGAAGTGTCAAAGAGGCGTCAAACTATTCTGAATTTTCAGACACTATTTACTTGGTTAACTGTTCAGTTACCAGCCTTACATTTTGATGAAACTGTAGACTGTGAAGTTTCCAGACTCATGAACAAGCACATGACCTCAGTGTCCCTTAGTTACTCCCTGGTATTTGACCATTTTCGGCACTCCATTTTTTATACTTTTACTTCCTTCTGCAGCAAACTGTGCAATTTAATGTGGAAGTGAGATTAAAAAGACAACACTAGAAGAAAAAGTAATTCTGACGAAAAATTTTAGGAAAAAAGGATCAGAACTGCAAACAAGATGTTTCTGTGTTCAAGGCATTTCAAACATTGTGTCCACTGTTAGAAGAAATCAACCAGTTAATAAGTTTCTGTATGATATTTTGTTTTTGGGCTGCTCATATTTTCTTAGAAACTTCATTAAATGTGTAATATGCAACATTTACCAAAAGTTTCTAATAATTTTCAAACCACAATAAATGCATACCGTAATTTACGGACTATAAGCCACCACTTTTTTCCGACGCTTTGAACCCTGTAGCTTAAACTATGATGGGGCTAATTTATGGACAAATATAAATGAATATAAACGAGAAAGTATGTGACGAAGTAATTCTGAGGCTGTTAAATTCCGATACTGAAGAAGACAGCTTTAGTGGTTTTAGTTGTTAAATTTAGTGGGTGCAGCATATAGTCCGAAAAGTATGGTAACTTTATTTAAGGTAAAGGTGTATTTCTGTTGTTTGTCTCTAACTTTCAGAATGTTGTAGGAACATGATTCAACATAATGTGGATAATGATTTTAATAAATTACTTTGAACAGGTTGGCTATGACTTTTTACCAATAAAACGCTACCTCATTGTTAAACTACAACTTTTGTTTTCATTGTTTTAAATGGCAGAACTTAAACAGTATTATGTGTTTAACTTCAAGCATCTTGAGTCAAAAGACTTAAAGTTACAACTTTAAACTTAAATTTGTAGTAGAAGTTGAACAATTTCTAACTTCACACTTTGAGGTGCCTCAACCAGAGCAACATTGCATCCTGGGATACTGTGACCTTCAAGCAAAGTGATGCAGAAGGTGATGGGAGCTCCTTGAAGCTGGTAAGAGCGACATTTCTCCACTGACTCTTTGACTAAGCCCCATTAGGCACTCACAATTTCACACACATAAGCAAGTGTATGCACACACCTTTTCCCTCCACTCTTCTTCTGCTCCTTCTTCTCCATCCCCTTCTGCTTTTTCACACTTAACACCCATTCTTTCCCCCTCGTGCCCTTCCACAGCTTGAGTTCAGCTCATTTATGTCCCCTGTGATGAATGTGTCACACTGGCAACACTTGAGCTGAAACACACTCATATATACACACACACAAAGACACACAAACACATCCACTTTCACACAGTCAGTGCACACACACACTCCATTCCCCATGTCAGCTAGCCACAGTGTGATCTGATAAATGGTTTTTAGTGCAGGTGCTTTTTTCATTAATACAACCTCACAAACCTAGCCTAGTAGTAGCCTCCAGCTATCCAGCATATTACAGAGAAAATAGACAAAGCAGAAAGGGAGTGAAGTCAAAAAAAAGAGAGTGGGAAACAATCGAAAAAAGAAGTCATTTTCTATTCCAGAACCTGGGGTGTTTCTGTACATCAAACCACTGTTTTTTGGACAAATTCGTATTCTTACTTCAAGTTTCACACCGTTTTATTTTTCTTATTGGGTGTATTGATTTCCCAATGGGGAATATCTGTATTGAGCAATGTGTCACTTAAAGTGATACATGATAGGATCATAAGTCCCCAGTTTGCCGTTTCCCACCGCTATCTATCCGTGTTGTTCCTCTTGCAAACATAGGAGTCGTAATATAAGAGGAAATAGACTTTGGTGTTAATCACTTTGTTGTTCATCGGCACAATTCAGAGAGGAGGTCACACCAGCAGAGAGCAGGGATTAGGGAATTAGTGTTTCATTATCAGCCTTAAATAGGTGGGAAGAAATACAAGTTTAGACACATTATGAAGGAGTCAGAATCAGCTTACAATCCTGCAAACATATAACAAAAAGTCATTAATATGAGTGTCAGAGAAAAAACCCCAACATGACAGCTAGAATTTCATTACTTAATTCCCCTCCAGACACACTTTAGTATGTGAAATTACTCGGCTGTGACTATTTTGTGTAACATGAGCTTTTCAACATAAAGGTAAAAACTCTGAGAAGAGGCTGGAAGCACATCCACTCTTTCTCCCTTGAGAAATACTGGATCTATGCATCACATACTTCACGCTCTGCCCACCACAGCTGCCGGCGCTAGGCTGACCACTGAAAATGCAGAGACGGCTAAAAAAGTTCTTGGAAACACTGGAGAGATTCAGCCATAAATGTTCAAACCTCAGAATCAAATGAGGCATCTGTTGTGTACCAGCATGTACAATAGTTAAAGATTCAGACTGGAAGTGCCGTTAGCATCTCTTAGCTGTTTCTGTTGTGGGTTAGCTTGTACCTGAAAGTGGCTAACACAGCGCTCGTTGTCATGCTAATGCGAACTTTTACTCCCAGCTCTGTACTAAAGATTTCATTTTTATTTGTCTGTGATTGGCTTGTGAATTTGCACATTTACGAATATCAGGTTTTAAGGAAATGCACAAACACTGCTCCTTTAGCAGAGGAACTTGAGGAGGAACACCCAGTGATACACTTTGCAGGGATTTTATGTTGGTATAACTAACACCTCAGTCAGTATGAGTTACTTAAAAGTCCAAGGGTGTTCTTTGGTGAGAGTCAGTGCTGCTTTGGATCAGCCGGTTGACGGCTTATGCCTTTATTCCCCAAAAGGAGTTCGCAGTAAGAGCCACGGTTGATATGTCCCACTGGGTGGAGAACCTGGGGCCGACCCAGGACTTTTCAGGGATTTCAGTGTCTCTTAGCTGGCTGGAGGACAGGTGAAACTCCCCCAAGAGAAGCCAGTACAGGGGGACGTGTGGCCTCCCCTTTAGACCCGCTGACACAGAGACCCTCCCAAAAGGAGTGTTGAAAAATGGCCAGCGGACCAGATGTTGTCAGCACTGCTTTTGGAAAGGGAAAAAAAGCACCTTCATGGGTTTTTGTCAAAGAAAAAGTAAATTATTTAGCTAAAAATCTCTGTTTTTTTACTAGGACCCAAAATGTAGCTCCAGTATTCTATGATTTAATATATCTGAAGGTTTTCATGGATGCATTTTTACCCATGGGCCCAACTTGTAATCTTTTTCTCCTTTATCATAGTGTGAGAAGCTTACCAACCCTTAAGTGTAGCTGCTTCAATTGTGCAGCCTTTTGTTTTTTGCAGAGTGCTGCTTCTCTATGGCATTAGAGCTCAAAATAAGAGCTGTGGTATACAGCGTGACATTGGGCTATCTAAAGCTTTTAAGCTGTCGTCCATCCATCCTCCAGTGCTTTTTGGTTGATTGATGCTGTATATAGCCCATGCTCCTTTTATCTAAAACAAGAGACAATGTGGGGAAAGATAACTGTGATTACAAAATATTATTCCCTCTAAGAAGCTCTCTCCTCGTTTCGGACGTTCTAGTCAAGTTGGATTTGCAGATAAACAAATTACAGCGCAGGAGCTTTGGTGCAATATCTGTGTGGGTGGATGTACAGTTCATGTTATTCTAATAGTCTAATGTCTACACAGGGAGTCGGGGGGGGAAGCAGCGTTTTGTTCCACCTGTGATTTTTTGCACTCCTGACATTACTTCACGACTCCATATGTGTCATGATTATAGTGCAGGGTAGCTGATGGTTTTGATGGTCTTGTTATTTGCTCTCATCCCATCTGGTCCCATAAAATAGAGACAGCTAATGCTAACTAGACCCCCCCCATCTTTACATAATGTGTGGTACTGAGTGTGTGGGAGCTGTCACTGACCCAGCAGATGTTGAAATAACTTGATCAAAGTAACATCTGGTGGGAATCAGTGCTAAAAGTGGACAGCTAGGAAGCTAGTTTGCTAACTAGGAAGCAGTCTTGGCTAACTGGGAGGTCTAGATTTCACCTTCCAAGCTGAATAAAACCTTGCAACTTCTTCCCAAAGTTTAATGTTGAGAGTGGGAAGACCATGCAAATTGCTAATGCTTGATATCCAACACTATGGGCTTGTTGAAGAAGGGAGGAAAGCCCACTGTATCAAACATTCAAGTATGACATTCTCCTTTAGAGCAATTCAGAAGTTAACAAACACTCTAGCAATGCCATTTCTCACATTTCAGTGTCAGCTTACAGCCGTCCTCAAGCTTGAGCATTGATGCGGTTTCCAAAAAATGTACCAAAATGGTTTTCTCCTCTTTTGAAAAAAAAAAGGATATAAAAATGGCCAATAGCTGCAGTATAATTAGAGTTATTACACAAGTAAGGAGGAATCAATTTTCAGTTTGACTCCAAGGTTGCAAATAAGTCAGTTACCTTGGTTGCAATTTTCTAAATCTGACTCAAAGGGATATATTTGATCCTCTTTGGCATTTTAGGTTTCAGTGTCTGAAATAAATTACAGTTTAGGATCCGACAAAAGCCCTGAGCCATCTAAAAGCTCATGTTCACACATTAGTTTGATTGACAGAGTGCTTGGCTAGATGCTGCTGTTATATAACCCCTGATTGGTGGAGCACAATACCATGTCTTGATTCACATATAGAACCTTGAATGTTAGCAATATGCTAAGAGTGGGCTACAGGAGAAAGCTGCAAAAACATGACTTCAGGCTACACTGCAGGAACAAAATAACGTATTTTCTACCAATGCATCTTATCAGAGTCTACACTTTTAGTACCGAATTCTTATATTTCAACTTTTTTATTTTTAAAGTTAACAGAAGTAGGAATTTTTGCAGAGATTTGTTAGCATTGCTTGGTTCTGCCGCAGACATGCCTTGCTGTCCAATAGGCTGCACAGCTGGAACAATAGAGGGAGGCTGAAGCTCAAGGACAATTGTCTCACTGCTGGATGACTGGAGACTTTTACATTAATGTATTTTTACAATGACAATACAGATTCCCCAAAAAACTGACGTGCATATTGAAAGCAGCCTCCTCCAAGTGACAAGCTCCCTTATCAGCACTGCAGAGAATGGAACAATTGTACATCAGCCATGACAAATGAACTACACACTAAAACGTTATCGGCACTCTGTCATAAGAGTGAATGACTGCGGTCTATCAACATTCTGCCTGTAACACCGGGGAATATGTTCATTATGTAGAATTTGATTTTTTTTTTTTTTTAAATCATAAAGGGAGCTGATGAAAATGTTGTCATAATGGCTTCAAGGTAATGCTATACTACTTTTTTTTTAATCTGAAAGAGCAATTACCTGCATTGTAATAATGTCCTGCCGGCACTTAACACAAAAAAAATCACACACACAGTTGTGCTGTTAAAAAATCAAGGGCAAAATAATGAGAACTATTCTGGTTTGAATGCCACCCGTGAGTCCAATTTGTTGCATTGGAGACTTTTGAGAGACTGCCACGGCGTTCAAGACAAAGGTCATGTGACAGATGGAGGCAGCTGAAGGGGTCAGCAGGCTACGATTAAAGTTTTCAGAAGCTAGCTTGTCATTTTCTACGGTGAAAAGATAATCAGTGACAAAGAGCGTGACACATGTCCTTCAGAGATTTGTACAAGGCACAAAGAAAACGACACTGCAAAGCTATCAGCAGGCAAAAACCAAAGCTACAACCAAAATCAACAAGAAAACCACATAAAGAAACCATTTACTGAGTTAATTTTTTTAAAAAAACATCATTTTTAGCAATAATTCCATGAGGAAATATGTCTGTTAGAAGCCAGTCCAGTTGACAAGCTAGCTAGTTAGCTCTGAAAGGTACTAGCTTAGCTTTCTTTCATTAAAATGGTTAATTTCTTTTCATTTTTTACCTTTATTTAATCACAAAGGTCTCCCAGCACACATCTGTTACATGAACCAACACAAATATAGAAGCAAGGTGTAAATCTATTATAGCACATCATTTAGCAGCATTACAACATTTGCACTCAATAATTTATTACTTTAAATCTATGTCATGCATATATACAATGTTTATGAATGCATAACGGCCCGTGTACACAGTATAGTACAAGAAGTAGGTCTGCAGGATTACATAAATGTTATTTTGGGAATCAAATGACTGCATCTTATTTACATCTGACATTTGGCTCCATACAGATGAATGCACAAGTGTATATAATTGATGAGCATCGCACTTCTCATATACAAGCTTACTTGCTGTGTTCACAACCCTAAAACTGAAACCGAGTCCTGTTTTATAGGAGATTGTAAGTGCAATAAAATTTCCAGTGAATCCCAATTTGTTCCCCCTTTCCACCAGATAAATGCAACATATTCTCCTGTGAAATAACCTGAGGGAGAAATAAACCAGCGGGATGCCTGCTTAAGCTGTTTAAAACAAGAGATATACACAAAACATCAGTTTGAAGCGATTCTGTTACATGACTGGAGAGATTTGCCAGTGACTGCTCAATAGGAAAAATTCTTAGATTTCCCCTTGTGGCATCCTAAATACAGCCTACACCTGGGGCCGGAGACAGAGGATTAAGACCCAGAAATGTAATCCACCTCTGAAACAAGTGCTAAAAACTACTCCTCACATCAGCTCAAAACACAGGAGCAGACAGCAATACACTGGGCTAAGACACCTGGTACAGTATCTCAAAGCACAAGATGGCAGTGCTTGTATTTCAGGTTTGTAATACAGCCAAATCTGGCTTTCCTGCTGTACGTTTGTCAGATTTTTAAGGAGGTGCACAGACATGTTCCTACTGCAGAAGAACAATGTGGAAAAAAAACCTCTGTAGTGACAAAACTTTGCCGAGAAACAAGTCTGTAGTGTCATAGTCTGACATTTTTGGGGGCATTAATGAATAAAACAGCTCCATTATGAACTAAAAACAGTTAAAATAAAAATGTGGAATGAGGTTATGATGCATCTTATAGTTCTTTTATTTTTTCCAATTTAAGCATATTAGATGGATTAGGGGCTATTATTGTCATTACTGTGTTTCTAAGGGGTCAAATATCAATCCTGGACCCCCTCAGATCAAATCATGTTGTTTGTTTCAACCACTTAAGCTGATGGATCTATGTATTATTTTGGTTGTTTTTAACATAGATATATAATAATCCATTAAATATGTACAATAAAATGACATCTAATTTGACTGCTGATTCAGAGAACAGAAGCATGTTCTGGTTTTCAATGACCTACATGTTTTTTGAACTGTAATTATCATGGTAACATATTTATCGCATGCACGGATGCATTTTTGTAATGGAAATGCTCAGTATTAGTATGAATACAGAAATCATTTCCAAATGACAGGGATTAGCGTGATCATCCAGCGCTCATCCACATGCAGCCTGGGCGGTAAAAAGATGCCTGCAGCTGCTTTTTGTTTTTTGGTTTTTTTTTCGGTTTTGTTTCGGAACGAGCCAGTAATCAGGCAGTGGGAGGAGCTTAGAGATACTGAATGGAATGCGGCTCGGCTCAGAGGGGATCTCATCCACTTCATTCACACACTTGACATTGTATTATTCTTGACACCTGTCAGACTTATGATGGACTGCCTACCTTTATTTCAAAAAGAAACTCGATGATGTAAGAAAAAGGAATTTATAACATTTTTGATGAAGATTTGTGAGGTTAATCAAGCAGTGAAACTCCATAGTTGCAGTTCAATTCACATGCATATTACATGTACCGTATTTTCCGCACTATAAGGCGCACCTAAAAGCCTTTAATTTTCTCAAAAACCGACAGTGCACCTTATAATCCGATGCGCCTTATATATGGATCAATATTGGATAATTATGGCTACCGTAGTCAGGGGGCGTCGCCGAA
>JAQMCX010000041.1:10496693-10525339 GCA_029814765.1 Acanthurus leucopareius | reverse complement strand
ACAGTTTTGAAATAGGCCATTTATTGAAGGTGCGCCTTATAATCCGATGCGCCTTATAGTGCGGAAAATACGGTACTGCTAATTCTGCATGATGATTATTATGCAGCATAGAACTAGAATTGTTCTTCTGGGATGCAGCTTTGTTTTCCTTTTGTTTCTTCACGTATTCGTCTCCATTTTGTGCTCAAACTGGCCTCTTACAAACAAACAGGAGCAATAAACATTAAACAGACATGTAATTCTCAGAACAGGCAGTTTTGGCAAGTGACAACATACTTCGAACTGAACTCTACTGCATCTTCTATCCACAGTCAAATCACGTAGAATTGATTGTTATGCAAATGTAGAGCATGCAAGACCTGGATGTTTGGCATCCATGCTCCGACCTTGTGACTCCCCCGGCGGAAAACCTCTGAGCTCAGCACAGCAAGGAGAGGGGAGTGACGGTAATTATTTATTCCCCCATGGGAACGCAGAGCCTCCAGGTGGAGGCTAAAGGTGAATGCTGGGATGGAGTGAGAGTTAGGAGATGCTGTTTGAGAAGTAGCGGCAGGGGTGGTAGCATTAGCACTTTTTTACCTTCCTGCCATGACAGAAAATGCTAAGCTACAAATGCTAGGCCTGGGAAAAATGACATTCAAAAGAGAAAAAAGGGGGAAAAAAGCCATCAAAATAAAACTTGTTTCAACTTTTGCTTGAAACAAACTCAACAAAACTCAAAATTAAAGTGGTGAGAATGTAAAACTCAAAGCGACAAGCAGACGCAACTCAGTAATTTACAAATCCAAAAATATGACAACTAAAATTTGCGCCTCAGGTTCTCGTAAATGTCTCCAAGCTTTAAAACTGTTTCTTTCAGCTGTTACATCTCAGCTTGATCAGTCGAGTTGCCTTTAATTAAAAGCCCTCCTGCTTTTCCCCCCCTAATTCTTTTCATAAACATCTCCGTCTGACGATTTTCTTGAACACCTTCATTACAGGGATCATCAATCAAAAATCATTTTGAAATATCACGCAGTGACAGCGTGGCTTAACACAGTGATTACACGCCACTAATGAGAAAATAAATGCTGGCCTGTGTCTGGATGAAAAATCAAGGCCTGAGTGTGGCTGGGCAGCCGGGACGGCGCTCTTTTGCGAGCTGACATTTATAATCAAAGGCTGACATCTGTCATCACTCCCTGAGGGGCCTTGTCTGTTGTGATTACAGTTCAGATGAAGCATATTTGCATAATAAGTGCAGTTGACTCATTGGCAGTTTTTTGGACTTTCTCTCTTTTTCTATTTTTGCTCAAAATAAGTGTTCTTTCTATGCATGCACCTGAAAAAAAATGGCTTCTTCCCCTTTTTTTATGATTGATCAAGACACTTTTCATGCTACATGTTTGATTATAGTGATTCTGAAAACCCATGATGGCACCATAAGGGTGACTCACAGTTATTGGCATGTTGATATGCCCGGAAAATGAGAGGAAATTATAGAGGGAACAACCGCGGCTTGGTCCCCTGGTATTTTCTAAATACCAAGAGGTCGTCATAATTTCGAATCCTCCCCACTGGCAAATGAGGTGCGAGTGAGAAAAGTAGGTACATGTTCCACAACAGTGTGTGTAAACACATCGACAGCTGGCATCTGCGGGCATGTTCACAAAAGAGGAGATAAAACACTGTGTTAACATGAGATTAACATCATGTTTGCTGTTGTTTTTAGTTCTATTGGAGGTTTTATCATTTTATTGGACGTAATTTGATTATTTTTTTTTAATCTGGCCAGCAGAGTGGGTGCAGGGACAGCGATGTTGGTGGTAAATCAGTCAGTCCAGCTCTTTTTATTAGTATTATTCAGATGCCATCAGATAGATTAACTTAAAATTTTGTAATGATGTTAATAATCCGATCAGAACGGCACTTATTGATTTGAGTAAACCTTTTAACTTTTCCAAATGCGCCACCAGCAGGTTGAAATTCATCGTCACTGCATGAAAATCCATTAAATTAAACAACTTAAGTGCAACACTTGATATCGTGCTGCATTCCAGCACTGTAATATTTCTCTTTGCTATTTATTGTACTGCAGATTAAAGGGAATGTTGCTTTTAAAAGAAGCCAAATAATCTTTTCTGCTCAAAAATGAAAGAAAAAACACTTCTATACTTCTACATTATTGATAGCATCTGTTTTAGTGCTGCACTGCATTGTGATATTTCAAATGCATTTCAAAATCTTGGCCAGGTAACAAATAGCTGTAATACTCTCATCCAAGGCTAAGCTTTGTGAATGCACAGCAACATTTCCATGCTGAGCACCGCCGGGTTCCCCCCTCATCAAATATATTACCCCTGCATCCCTCCTCCTTAGCACCACACTGCGCTACCGGCTATTTATAGCACAAACATATTGATCACCCTCTGCACCATCCTCTATCACTTTGTCCAGAGCGAGAGCACGAAAGAGAGCGAGAACGCTTTATGACCCCTGTGTATGTATGTGTATGTGTGTGTGTGTGTGCTCGACTTCATTTGTGTATGCCTGTTGGTTTATGTGTGTGTGTGTGTGTGTGTGTGTGTGAATTTGTGGGCTGGGAAATGGGAGATTGCCTGTGTTTGTGTGTGTGTGTGTGTGTGTGTACAGTGCAGCATGTGTGTGTGTGTGTGCAGGGCTCAGGGAGCAGGGCTGCCCTGTAATTCAGTTCCAGACAGAGTTAACTCTGATTAAACAGCCTCGTGGGGCCATAAAATCCCTGAATATAAAAATAGGAAAAAAAGCACTACACCACTGCGACCACTTGAAAGCTGCGATGTGGAAATCAGCCTCCAACATCCAATAGCGCCTTTGTGTTGCTTTTAAAGACATCACAAAAAAACCCCCAGAATAACAGGCCTTATTAATCTCTCATAAAGGCTTAATTTCCACTGTAGCCACATAAATAAGAAAAGAGATATAAATAAAACTCATGATGCATAAAAAGCCTTAAGGAAAAGTATGTCACACTATTTTTGTGGGGAAAATAATAAATGAATTAATAAAAACACATTATAATAAAACTGTATGGAATATCATGTGACACATGGTTGTTAATAATCAGCAGATTTTTTTAAATTAAGCCTTTTATATGTTCAATAAATAGATTAATAAGCTTAAAAATGTATGCATCGGCTTTAACAAGCAGCAGAGTATTATTTTTAGCAACAGCATCACTAGAGGACAAGATTTTGATTGACACTTCCCCCTTAAGGAACTGTGTAAATCCTTTTGATTTTGTGAGGTTTGCAGCATTTGATTTCACACCTTTTCGCTGCCTCCACTCGCAGGTTTTCGCATCATGTGAGTCAGAGAAGCTGTCACCGCCTGCCAATCAGAGCCGAGTATTACAGGTCTCCACTGTGTTTTAATGTCAAGTTGGGTTTGAATAAAAAATGACCATTAACCTTCTCAGGTTTCTGTATTTTGTCTGCTCTGGTTTTTTTACAATTTTTCAATCCTTTCAATATAAAAAATATGGTCTTAGGTTTTTTGAGATTAGAAAAAAAAAACACATTAAATCCATGACAGCCGATAATAATCATCGTACAGTAAAGCTTGGTGGTTAAAATTAAAAGCCACAAATAAAGAAACTACGCCTCCAGGGTTCAAATTGATGCCATTCCTCTTTGCCTCTATCTTTACTGTCAAAACCTAAATTGCCTGACAATAACCTGCACAAGCATCTGATATCATCCCATGTTTGCTTTTTCCTATCTCGAAAAGCTATGATTAAACCATAGCGAATGCCTGAATATACCAGAATCCTGCAGAATATAGTAATCCCTGCTGTTTGCTCCCACATCGGTAGCTGTCTCATCAGATTTGATAATCAGGAAATGACAGCGCACACATGTCCTCACACTTCTATCTTTTTGGCAAATATGTTCTCTCCGAGGCCGTGTGGGGATTGTGATTGCGAAAAAGCTCGAAAAATCTGCTCGGGGTTTTCAGGGGGGCTACGACAAAAGGGTTTGTGGGTGTTTATCGAGCTGTCCAAAAAAAAAAAAAAATTAAATAAATAAATAAAAAACCACCACAGCGAGGACTGAAAGCCGGAGTCTGTCCTCATGTTTGGCTTGAGTGGGTCCAGCACGAAAGCTGTCTGGCTGCAGCGATTTTCCATTATGATTCTGTTGCGAGGGAATATATTGCAATAGAGAGCTGGTAAAACAAGTCACCAATATGCATCAGTATGCAAAAATGTCTTGTTTATCCGCAGTCGGATGTGCTTGCATAATATTTGCATTTCTTTAAAGGTCAGATTCCGGGATTTAAAATACATGCATCCTTTTATATTACAGCTGTCCATTATGTGATATCAAATTTTTAGCATTTAACAGCAAAGAATAATGAAGGAGCTCTGTTTCTCTTATTTCCTGATGTTGGTAAAATAATGAGCCTTGTAACCAGCATTAACTTCAGAAATAAATAATGCATTTTTACAAAAAAGCCACTACATTTATTATGTAAAAAGGAATTGATTTAAAGTCTTTTTTTCTTTTCTATATGCTGCCAAGACTTTCCTTCTCATAAATTGTAATATAATTTAATCAATAGGTTGTTATTCCTTCTTTTCAGAATGTTGAAAGGGTTTGGCATATATGGGGAGAAAGCTGTTGCTTTTTAAAAATCTAATATCTGCTTATATGTGCATTGAAACAGGTTTTGTTCACCGGTGATTCCTTCTCACCTTTACCTTACCTTCTTCTCCTGTCCATCCCAACTGTGATCTCTGTCCAAGCAACAGGGTTCAAAATCTACAGCCCTCATTCTGTATGCACATGTATAAACTCAAGTTTAGCTAAAGCCAATAATTACAAAACATTTGGAAGATAAAACAACAAAATATTAAGTAAAACTGTCCATTTGAACCGTTACAAATCATTGAACCCCTTTATGGCTAAAGGTTAGAGTTTGGTTCTAACATTTACCATCATCAGATAAAAACAAGATAAAACAACCGGTGAAGAGACAGTTTACACCATATGCCATTCATATATATGTAAGTCCTTGGCACCCATAGAAATGAGTTAACCATCAGAGTGGACATAAAGTGCTTTTATAGCTTCTGATCAGCAGCCTGGCTGATAATTTCATGGAGATACAAACAGGTGAAGCTCTCCAACACGAATACTAGGGTTCAAATGTATCTCAGCATCCAGGTATGAGCAGCAGCAAATGGAGACCAAGTATGAACTTGTTTTCAGAGTTGACCAAGCTACTGATCATGCTGGTACTCCCCGGCTCATAGAGAAGACCAACAAAAAGAATTGAGCAAAGTATCAAGAGCTTGCAGAAGTGTGCAGGAGCCTGTTGAGGTGGGGGTTTTCACTCTGCAGAGAGCTCAACCCGCTGGGCATCATCAAGCAGAAAAGAGGATGGCCATCAGATCATCTGCTGAAGCTGCACAAGTGGCTTTGGATCAAGAGGGCAAATCCATGAGGGCATGCTGCTGGGATGGAAGCAGGGGGCTGATCAACCCCGGCTAAGTCGCCCGGATCAGAGTGACTGATGCCGGAGGACCTGAAACACCCAATGACCTCCGTTCACATCACTGCTGATGTGTCAGAGCGCATCTCTATGATGCATCTTTTAATTTGAAAGGTGTAAAGGTTAATTAAGTTCACTGCACTGCACATGACAGATGATGCAAACATGCACTAAAGCAGAGTTTTGACTAGAAGGAGGTACAATGCACAGCAGCTGCAGTTTTGTCCATGGGGTTGCCTTTAGTGGGTTCGCTTTAATCCCACAGGAACGACTTGTTGCCAGGAAAGATTTTAAAGGATTTCAAACCACATGACCGCATTTGCTGCCTGTTGATGGAAGCTTTGTTGCATAATGTTGCCCAAAAAACTGAACGATCAAGTTATTACCCTTGGTTTGTCCCTGCGTGCATGCAGGTGGCTGTTTGGCCGGGAGCCCGGTTTTTCGGCACGACAGCTCCATAACCTTCACATTTGACCTGAGTGAGAACTTGCTGACCAGAAAAATCTTTTGGGCAAAACAAACATGAAGAATAAACTTTTTTGTGTGTTAAATATGTTTTAAATTGGTTTTAAAAAGACTATAATGAACCTTTTGTCCAAAGGAATAACAGCATGCATGTTGTTCCCTGTTTTTTTACCCTTTCCGATGTGAAAGTGTGTCTCTGCTCGGCTCATCTGCTTCCTCCTGCCATCATTTGTTGGTATATTATCTCTCCCAGGCCTTATCTGCTGTTTGTTTGTGTGTTCCCGTTGCCCCTTTGTCATGTCTCTCCGCGTCTTTATGTTAATCCCCAGCTGCTGTCTATCAATATGGAGTGTTTGTTCATAATGTGACTCCCCGGTTTAACCTCAATATACGAGCGTTTAAGCTGCGGCGGCACCGAATTCTGATACACCGCTCTATGTAGGGCAACATGTTCATTCATGCTCGAACTCTGACAACATAAGAATCTTAAGTGCTTTAATATCCAGACCTCTGATTATGTACTGTCAGCACAGTATTTGGTGTTTTACAGGTGTAACTTCATATATTTTTTGTATGAAAAATGGAAAAAATAACCTTTTTAAATGCTTTGTATGAAATGAGGTCATTAGTGATGATTAAAACACCAAATCATCCGACTCTGAAGTTCCCCTCTGCTCTCTGGTGCATCAATCTTACCAACAGTTTGATCAACACTAATAACATAGTGGTTAATTATGCAGCTAAGGAGCTGCAACATTTGTGGGGGTTTAAAATTGAGCTTTGAGGACGGTAGCTTTTGGATTTACATCTATCAGGTAGCAAGAATTCTTCATTCTGTCTTGCCCAAGCAACTGTTTGTAATATCAGGTTTATACACTGATAAAAGCGAGATTTCATCCACTACTGTTGAGTAAAATATGAGGAGTTGGTGGAGTTCACTCTCCAGTTTGAGGCTGTTAAATTAATGTTGAGATGCTTTATTGAGATGATGTTTTGAAAAAAGTGCCTGTGAGACTCAATATGATTTTTTCTCTTATCAGTTAACATTAATGTCACCTGCTTTACTACTTAATGATTGTTTACTTTTTTTCCCCATCGCACTTTCAAGTATTTATAGTATTTTTCAATCAATAACTTAACTTTTACACCTCTGGCAAGTGTAAAAAAATTCAAGTTTTTCTTTTATCTGTTTATGTATTTATTTATGTATTTTTTTGCAGGTTGCTCCCAAGTGGGCAAAAAAAGGCTGAGTAAAGATCAAACAACAACTTTATCAGTTATTTAAAGGTGAGCTTGATTATGATGAATTAAAACTGAATCGATGCAATTTTCTACTTTTTTGGTGTTTTTTTTCTTTTTTTGATATACAATTTGGAATAAATCGAAAAGAAGCCAACACAGTGTGAAAGCAAAGTAAACTTTTTTCCAAAGCTGATTTAAAAGGCACATCCAAAGAGGCAAAAGCAGACAATTAAAAAAATACAACAGAGTCTTCACAAAACGAAGGCAGGCAGACTACAAGACAAAGACAGGGGAAAAAAAATAGCAACAGAAAAAAAAATAGCAGAAAAATATGACAAAACACTAAAAAAACTACATAAACTTGAAGCTGAAATTAAATCATGTCTCGTTCTTCTTGGGATAAAACATATGACAAGTCTGCTTTGAGACCAAATTAGTTTCTTGCCATTTATAATTTCTGACAACATATTGAAACAGATTTTTAAAAAAGTGAAAGCTTTTTGATATTTTTTGTTTTGATCATGCAATTAAAGCACTATAGTCGTCTCTTCTTGTTGTTTTTACATTTTTTAAGCCGGGGATGATTGTGTCACAGTTGCATAAATCTATTCCTTTTAGAGAGAATTCAAGTGCCTTTGCAATGGCTGACAGCACTTGCAAATGCACACACACACACACACACACTCACACACACTCACTGACTCACTCCAGACATGTACTAAATGCTTGTCTCATCCTAGTGTTGTCGCTCTTGAGACGTCCATTAAGGTTTCCCTAATCACAGTGTGGAATGGTAATGCCTCCCACACACACTTGCTCACTTTTACCCAAGCACACACACACTCACACACACAGCCTTGTCACCTACACAACGACAAAGCTACGTGAGAGTGTAAACTAAAGAGCCCGGCTGAGATAGGTGGTCACGTAATTGATCAAGGTTGGCAAACCGAGTTGTGGAGCTAATGAATCAAGACAATGGGCAACGGCTTTAATTATGGCTGCGAGGAGGGAATCATTAGAGGAGTTCATCTTAGGGGGGGTGAACTCTCTCTCCCCATAGTTTCAAGCTGGGTCACATGATAAGGACCTTTATCACACAGGTCTAATCTCACACGATTACTTATGCAGCAGAGGTCTCGGGTTAGCCCCTTTTGCTCAATCCCTGTGTGGCCTGAACCACCTCGTAGGTGAGCCGCTATCAGTCCGATTAGCATTTAGCTGGTAATGTCTTGTTTGAATGATGAGAAGAGCGGTAAAGTAAGTCTTTATAAATGGACAGGAGAGTCCTCAGGAGAGGCGGGGGGGGCGGCGTTCTTTAAAGCTCCACCACTTCATGTTTCCTCGCTGCCATTAGGTTGGATTATCGCCTCGTTAGCCCGAGCTGCTGTAAGATTAGGTCGAGTTTACTGCAACCTAATCATGCAGCAATTGATGACACTTGGAAGCCCGGCTCTGATTGCTACAGTGAGGCTGTTCACATCACTGCTGATTTATTATGTTCATTCTCATGCCATTAAGCAAGAGGTAAGACTCCTGCAGGGTGGGCTTACTATCAAACAACAAACATTTGGTTTAAACTGCTTTCAGTATAAAACAGTGGGAATTTATCCCCTTTTTTTGCAAAAAAATTAAGTGTTTGTGTAAACCTGTTTGTCATTCAGCTAACTGCTATGCTACCGCTGGCTAACTAGCCATATAGCACCTAATAAATGTGCAGATTTACATTGAAACATTAAACAGGAACTTGTCAAAATTTGCCACTTATATAGACTCTGTTCTCTCTTTTTTTTAATATAAAGTCTTAAAAGTGCACCATTCGGATAAATTGTCTAAAAGCAGCAGTCAATATTAGAAACAAGAGTTGGAATTCATTTTAACGTTATTGATGTTTAACAGTTTGTGGCAATCATTAACTTTGTAAGTGGTGGACAAAGTGCAACAGAAACAAATGACTCAAGTATATCACTGGAAATTACAAAGTCTATGCTAATAGTTAGAAAAAACAGGCAATAAAAAATCCAATAGTGGCCAAAAAAACAAAGTAAATTTAATTTTTTATTGTAAATCGCTGCATGACTTTGAGAAAAGTGCTCAAAGTGTAAGTCCATAGTCTTATCTCTGCCTCTATTCAACCACAGAGGGCATCATTTATGTTGTCTTGCCCTGATGAGGCAACAGAGCTTTGCTATTCACAAAGTCTGCACAACTCATCATCACTGCCCTCTGGTAGTGATGGGAGTGTGTGTGAGTTATATATAGTACATAACATCACACTTGAGAATCCTATGAGAGATAAAAAATCTATTTAATGTGCAAAAACACATTAAATTCATAATAAGCTGTAGCAGTTTCATTTTTGATAAAGATGTTATTTTAAAGAAGACTTAGAAAACATTCTAAAAATCCTAAAAATGAAATATTTCTTGTATAATGTAATGAAAAAATGATTAAAAGAAAAGCTTTTTCTTACTTTATTCTTGTTAAAAAGCTCACTTGTATCCATTTTTACAGTTCTGTTATTAGAGAGCTGATTTTAATTTTATATATTTGAATCATGTTGTCATGGTAAACTATTATGTTTAATTGTAAGGCAGTTTGAAAGAAAGTTTAATTTAAACTATGAGTTAGCCTTGTGATTTTAGCTTTACGTTACATAAAAAGCAAATGCTTTGTTATTTTCACCTCTTTATGTCATGTTGTATTTGTAAATGTATAATTACCAGCAGCCAAGCTCAAGGGAGAAATGTGATATTTAAAGGAAATGGGAGCAAATGTTAAACAGAGAGAGTGGTATGTTTCATTAGCAAATGTGCTTTTCATTTATTTTATTGCAAGCGTATGTACATAAACACTTACATGGTGTCATATTCTCACTCTGACTCGTCGCTCCCAGTCACACATTGGTGTTTTTAATTAAATCATTTGATGAATAGTTTAATTCAAACATTCATTTCATGCCCAAGGTGCATTGTCTGCTCCCTTTTTTTGTAGCTCAGACACACAAATCTGTGGGGCTTCATTAAACAGCAACAATAAAAGAACTTTTTTTGTGACAGACTGGGGCTATTATTTATTACCGAACTCAACTGAATGCAAGAGATGCTCCACTTCTGACTTTTAAATATGAAAGAGGAGTATATGACGGCAGTATTACACAGGCCTGCTTTATCAAATATGTAACAAAGCCGACCAGCAAGGATCATTTTCTCTCTCCAGCTCACAAAACTTAAGAAAAAAGTTGCAGTTTTACCTTAAATGCTTAATAAAAGTGGTCTGGAATCATAAAATCAAGAAAAAACTCACACTAAATGTGATTTATTTCAGTGAATAAGTGATGTTTTTAGCTGTTTAGAGGGTAAAAGTACAGTTCAGTGCAGCTCCACTGCAGTTTGCAGGAACTCAGCAGGGTGTACATCTGCAGCCACAGAGTTTAACATCTGGTTAAACATCTAAGTTGTTGATACTCACGCTGTTCCGGCATGTAACCTTGCTTGTTTGTGTGTGTGCAAAGAGAAAGTGGAGAGCTGTAAAGCTGAGGATATCAGTCTCAAGGTGACTGCTGCTTCTGATTCACAGCCTGTATGTCTTGTCTTTTGATTCGTCAGTGCGTGCTCTTTTTGCTGCCTGACCCTGGGGGCAGGCATATAAAATGTGTCTGTGCATAAAAAAAAAACTGCACTGCACAACTTTTAAGGCGAACTGCAGTGAAGGAGAACGACTCAGATCTGTGATTTGTGATTTGCTGCAGTGAAATGGCGAGTTTTTTACTCACTGACGGAGCTGATAAGTTGCCTGATATCAGCAGTATTGTTAACTCGTTACACTCAGTTTCCCTTTCAGTCCGACACTGCCTCCACTCGGAGCCATTTTTGTGGAGGAGGGGGTTCAATTTTCCCAAAACCAATCCCTAGAGACCGACATATCTGGACCCAGTGGACCAGTAAAATTCTGGCTGGTGGGTGACACTGCGAAAAAGAGTGATGCTTGGTTTTTGCTCACCTGTTTTTATTAACAGTCACAAACTTTCCCATATCACAGTCAAACAATGAACTTAATACATTGCTATAAAGATTTGAGTGTTAAAAAAGGCAATGCAGTAACAAAAACATGATTCATTTTTATTATTTAGGTAATCAGTTTTTATTCTTAGTTCCAGCAGAAAGCATCACCTGGCCTACACTGCTTCTGATTGGCTTATCTCTTACATTTTTATCTTGACTCTGATCAATCTTCACTCAACATGCCTAAAGATAACCAATCCTACCAATGAGGACTGTGTAGACTGAGTAGAAGCCCATTAGATGTGCAGAATTGAGGGTCAAGCCTTTCTTATTTTAAGGAAACACACAAACAAACAAAGAAACATGGGATCATCTGCATATATAGACAAGAAAACACGTCATAATACCAAAATCAGTAGAATGAGTCAACTGAACTCTGTTTAAACTTCTTATTTTAATAAGAAATTAACTAATTCCATGATACTGGTGAGTGAAACCAGGCTGCTTTCTTCGATATAAAGGCACTGAAAGCTCCACACTGTGACACAGGGTTTACTTTACTACATTTTGACCGGGGATAATGGCGAGCTAATGAGCTGTTTCTTTCAGTCCAAACTGGCCCCTCTCTTAGAGGAAACCACACTCACACACACTCTGAAATAATGGTCCTTTAGCAGGTCCTGTCAACCTTTTGGTATCTTGCAGAGGGATATTTCAGACAAATTATGGATACCACAGTCTCCCCTTACTGTTGCTCCGAGTGTTGGATGGCTTAATTTGACTTATTCCCAGATGTATAAGACACCTGTAAAGGCCAAAAGCAATTTACAGCAATGTCCAGTTCGATATAATTGGCAGAGACGATTGAGTTGGCACCATCAAGTCAGAGTGCCTCGGGAACGGATAGATTTGTTTTTGTTAGCCACGAAGTCTTCGATTTAATCAGTGTGCTAAAAAAAAATTAAACCTGCAAATGTCACTTGTTCTTTCTTCAAGAAAACACCACAGCTGAGCTCAAAATGTACTTCTGCATGAGGGAAATTGTCAGAAATCAATCAGCATGTGGGCAACAGACGACATCAGTAACTATGACGGCAGGTTTGGTCCAGCATGCTAAGTGGTGGTTAGAGAAAGATAAGAGCATAAAAACCTGCAGCCTCTTCTGTTTGTGTGCTTGCAAATGCACTTTTTTTTTACCTCCAAGTTACAATATCAGCTTTTTTATTTTATCTTGGAAACGTATCAAAGGTGTACATCTCTGGATGGAAAGAGATAGCAACCTTTCATGTGCACCAACATTTATCTTCTGCAGAATCCAAGGTGAGCCTGTTCTCCTGAACAATGTAGACTTTAATAAAAGGGCTGCATAATGAACTGAAGAAGCAAAGAATTTCAGTGTTATTAATGCAAGGCTATTATCAAAGGATTTTATGTTTTTTTTTAAAAAAAGAGAGTAGCCTTGATTTTTACCGTATGTTAGAATTTTGTAAATAGTTGACATAAATGTAATTCTTTTGAAGAAAAAAATCAGTTTTAAACCTCTTATGCTTTGTTTTGAATGTTTCAATATCTTTGATTAAATCTTTGCATTAAAGAGCCATAATTGCTCTTTAAAACTGCAAATTCTGCTGGAGTAGAAGTCTTAAATCATTCTCTCTACATTGCATCATGAAAATCATGTGTGATATAACAACAGGCGTATTTTCATGTGAAGCTACAATCAGTGTTTCTTTCACAACAACGTCACTCCTTCAGCAGACGTATACATCATGATATAAGCGGATGTTCTCGCACGTGTTCATGCATGAGTGTGTTTAGGTCCTATTCACGCTCGCCTGGGTGCTTGTCTCTGAGTGTCCTTGCCTGCTGACCTGAGAAAATCCCTCCTCTGCCTGAGAGGTACAAACTGTGCACACAGCCAGAGATGCAGCTTTGAAGGCATGGAGACGCAAACACGTTCTCTAAAGGTGAACGGTGAACTTTGGCGTCCGCTCTCGGCGATCGCTAATCTCTTTGTTTGATCTCTTCTTTGACATTCAGCTTTTAAACCCAGCTAATACAAGGAAGAGTTCCTGTTTTCTTGTAAAAAAAATGGCAGCTATATTGTATTTTATACAAGGTAAACATTCTCTTGAATGGACTGTAAAAAATATCTGAAACAGACCTCTGCACACATCAGAGAGCTTTTTTTTCTGCCTTTACACTTTGCAAAGCAGACAAGCTTTATAAAAGTCTACATTTTTTTTCATAAAAAATATTTTTTAATAATAAAACAAAAGATATATATATATATATATATAATTCAAAACATGGCGACAAAAAATGGAGTCTATGTGCTAAATGTGGCAAATAATATCTATGTTATGTACAAAATCAGTTAATACATTAAAACATTTAATTATGTATTTATTTCATTTTTCAAGTAGATTTTTAATTTAAATAACATCTGATTTTATTGATTTAGATTTAAAAGTGGTACTTTAGACATACATAATTAAAATTAGCATTATAGTAATCCCCTTGTAGTTAAATAAATGCATTTTAACATATTGTATATATATGAACAGCTTTAAGAACTTGCAGTACATTAATGCAAAAAACCTGATTGATTAGCTTGAGAAATGTTGAATAAAAAAGGAGATTAAGGTTCCCACTGTGATGCTAAAGCACAGTATTTGTATCCATGGCTTTGGTGCCAACAGAAGTCAAGTCACTGTCATTCTGCCCCTGAGAAGTTTGTTCCCGTGCGGCGTTTTCCCACCCAAGCTGTCTCTGCTTGGACAGTCGAGGTGGGAATGGATGAGGCTGGAGGTGTGTGTCCCTCACATTGACGCCATGTCTGTCGCACAGAAACACACAGTGAAGTACAAGCGAAGAGACAATCCAGGTGAGAAAAAAAAGGAAGCGGGTCATTCGGTTCACATACCCAGAAGGCTCCACACAAGTTCAATGCCTGCACGTTGTCAAATCAGGAAGCATAAAGGCTTTTTAACATTAGCTTGAGTTTAATTTCAATTGACACACCACATCATGATGCTAATTAGCTTGTTTTAATTCAGATCTACAAGCTTTATTAAAGAGCTATCGCAGAGATGGATTTTTTTAACCTTTAGATAAATAATGTGACTTTTCTGTGAAGAAATTCACCATTTCTGCTTTTATTTCTTAGTTGAACTTATTACTAGATATATAAATAATGACATTTAATCGGTTGAATCTGCTGTTTTATATAATCTTGAAACCATTTAAGGCTAATATTGACATAGAATTCACTCTTTGGTTTTCACGTATATTATGAAATTTACATAAAAGAATGTCAGCGCCCTCTAATTAGATATGAGTGGCCCTTTGTCATCCAGTCTATTTGAGTGGGAGTCTATGAAACTCGTTTCATTATCCAAGATATGTTTATCAAGATTCATCATTTACAGGAGATAAAACATTTTTTCTTTGCTAACGCTCCACTTGTATGTTTCAGCCCTGCAGTAATGGAGCTTTTTATGACTGTAGCAGCACCACTGGACTTCATTGCCTCCCTTGATGATGATCCCATGATGAACAGCAAGGTTAAACTCCCCCCTCAGACGCAGAGCTGAGAGCCTCAGACTCCCTGTGCTGCTAGCTCAGCTTCAACACAGACACCACACATAAAACTTTTTCCAAAAGGGTCATGAATGTGTTTCCAGTGAGCTCCAGCGGACTCCCCGTGTTTCCAGCGTGGAAGTCTGACAGTGGTTGCTCATGGCTGGACGCCATCCCACCATCAGCTCTTAATGGTTGTTCCTGCTACGCTGAGCGGCGGGCAGTCTGTCTTACTGTCTGGAAGTTTCATGGTCGGTGTGTTCTGACCTCCTGCGTCACACACTGTGTTGCCACAAGGCTACACCCCTTGCAGTAGCTGTCCTGTACTCAAGCTAATTCTTTATTTTGATTTCCATTAGGTTCCAACTGATAGCGACTGCTAACTAATACAAAACTTCTTTGCAAGTGTTTTGCATTGTGGAATTTTGCAGAGCATAAAGATTTCCAGACTGTGTTTGAAGATTAAGGTGGACACACTTGACTTATGTCTCTTTGAATTGGGGAAAAATTAAAAATTGTAAATTATTCGTCTCAAGCTTTTGACTTTACCAATTTAGCAGCAATGTTTTTTTTCCTCTCTCTGTTATACCATTGCAGAGGGAGACAGGGTTCAGATTTAAATTGAGATTATATTTACCCATCAGCAAATCCTTCCCTTGGAGAGTGTATTTTGCTTTCCCAAATTAATGCAGGATTTAGAAAATGCAGGATCTAAGCTGTTTACACACATGCACGGAGGGCAACAAAAGGGCCAGGAAAAAACCCCCAAAAAAGACTAAAGAACTGGCTTGTACACAACTATATGTGTGCTGTTTGGAACAATTTGTGCCTTTCATGTAAGTGAGGTCTAATTAATTCAGTTCAGTTTTCTGATATCAGTGGTTGAGAGGAATTTTGGTTTAAGAGCAAGAGCTGGCAATTGTTTCAGCCAGGAAGGCTTTATCTGCTCATGCGTGCTCTGCAAAACCGTCACGGCATATTTTAGTTTTTATCCTTTTCATGACCTTTTGTCTTGAAGAAAATAGCCGAAATGTAAAAACGGAACTGTTTAAAATCATTTCTCTTCTTATGTGTTAATTATTACATGGGTTGGCTTCAATTATGTTGTTTTTAACTCTGATTTTGTTATTTTAAAGTAGTAGAACTAAGGAAAAATACATAATTGGCAGAGATCTGGTGTCCTCTGCCTTATTATTACCAATAAACTGTAGATAGGAATTGTGGTCCAAAAATGTCATCTAGCAGGAGAAATAATCATAAATTGTTAAGTGCAGCACAGAGGAAGATGGTGGATGTTTAAGGCACTGTGAGATGTTACAGAGTCTGTCTGTGTGGGAGAAAACCCTAAAAAAAGCTGTGACTCTCAGGCTCGACGACAACTTTCGCTCTTTGGGGGTTTCTAGTTGTAAAATAACTAAAACTGAATTATCTCAGAAGATGTGAGAACATCTTATTTTGTCAAACTTTAAAGCAGGAAGAGCTCTCTTTCGCAACTGCAAGGACTGAGATAAACTCAGGCCTAACCTCACCAGCCATTTTCCTACATTATAGACTGTGTTTAACCACAACAAGTGCACATGTGCATTGAGAATACATTCATTTTTAGTCTAGACTTAGAGATCAAAAGTGCTGGCTCCTCTTTTCCCCCAAAGGCTCCATTTCTTCCTCCAGATATCAAGCAGGCCTGCAGGAAGGAGGAATATGGGACGACTTTCCAGTGTAGATCATCCCAACATTTTGTAATTAATCATCGAGAAGTAATATTAGCTCTGTAGAGCCACTGGGAAAAGACTGCATGCCGTAGTTTCTATTAACATTTGGTTCATAAAGCATTAATTGCATCTGCAACAGAGCAGACTTGTCCTTTATGCTAAATTAGATGTAGCAGTTTAACAGCTACAGACAAGCAGACACTAAACTCCAGTTTCTCCTCTTTAACAGTGAAAATCACACTGAGATAAGCTTTAATATTTTTTTCTTAATTTTACCAGAAAAGACTGACCTCACCTTTAACCATAAAAAAGCAAATTATGCTGAAATTAATCCTGGAGATTCTGGGGACTTTTGGCCTCTTATACTCTGATCCAAAACTGATGCTTTATTCATTGAGCAGACCATTAGAAGAGGTGCAAATGTCCACCGCATGAAGACACTTTTTATCATCTTAGCATCTCTGTTTTTGCAATATCTACTAGAATTTTGTAGTTTAATTAATTTGTTGCCACTGAATTGTCTCATTTGGAAAGCAATACAATCACTAATAAGTATCAACCTGTTGACATACTGAGTGTTTAATACTGATCAACCACCTGCTCACTATGTTAGTGCAATAAATTGCCATACTTCAGTCTGAATTGCAAAAATAAATATTCAGCGTCCATCTAGACTTTCAAAATAAAGCATCCATAAAACATCAGCTGGACTTAAGTTAGATTTTCAAAACTACTTGGTTGGACTTCCTGGCCTTCTGATCAGGGATCAGGACATGGATCTTAATGTGCCTAACCCCAGAGTCCAGTTTGTTGAAGATCTTCTTGACATTTCCTCAGAAATATCAATAAAAATGGGTAAAATGCAAGATTGACTTCATTGTATTGGCTCTAGATCCTGAAATTGTAGCTCAAAATAATGTCACAGAGTGTACTTGGGGACATCACAACATAACTAATATCAAAGCTTAATAGCAAGGGGAGTAAAGGGGGTCAGTAAGAAAACAGGCAGGTTTTCATAAACAGAACAATTGCCTCTTTCTGGCCATAGTTTGTGACTTTCCTTACAGCGAGGAAAGGATTTTGAGCAGGCGAGTGAGAACCTGTGGTCGAACTCGGGCCTAATGTCAGGTTGTTTTTCCGGTGATGGATGGGAGCTGGCATGGCTTGGAACTGACATTCATAGTCCGCTACAGTCCATAGAGAGATGGCTTCCACTGGGGCATAAATCACAACTGTTGCAGAGACACACACACACACACACACACACACACACACACACAGCCATAGGCCCCTTCGGAGGGCCATTTCAGAAGCAAGCAAGCATGTGTGCTTGCAAGGCGAGAAAAGAGAATGTCAGAGACGGAGGTGTGAACTGGCAGTTTGCACAATGAAACTGTGCAAACTGCTTTTGCCATTGCCAGGTACAATGGCAAAAGGCTCTCCTAAACTGTCCGACAAGCCCAGAAAACTTCCATTTACCGCTCAGAGTTTCACAGGAGGGCAGCGTACCATTCAATATTATGGTTTGGTCTATAGGGCTAACAGGTGATATTATCCTGAGAATGTGAACAATACAATCATTAGACACGGTTAACCTTAGCACTCTGCTACACCTGGAAGCACGAGAAAATATTCACATTGGCATCGAAGAATAAGTGTTCAGAAGGATATTTAGTCACGTTTATGCAAGAAGCTAGATACAAATATAATCACGAGGCAGTAAAAACAGATAAAAACCTCATTAATTGAGATTATCAACTGCTCCAGGTGTCAATTTACACCTGCACTCAAGGTGCACCTTTCAGTCCATACTGTTAAAAGCAAACTCTTTTTTATCATGTTGGTGTTCAGTGTGAGGAATCAAAGTTTCTCTCTTTCCATTTGTTCCATTCTCATTATTTATATCTAATTCTTTCAACACCGGGAGCAGCAGTTTAGCTGTTCAAAGCCTCGATTTAGTTTCACCGTCTGCACTTCCATCACTGTCTTTAAAGCACAACTGTTAGCTCTCTGAAAATACATTTTTACTGTTCCTGGATTTAAAACATCCATAGATACCTGACAGTAATATTTGGCATCCAAGAAACTTATTCCCGTTTCATAAGAATATAAAATTCACAATTATGTTCAGCGAAACAAGAACATGCGGACGTTAGTGTAAATGCTACAGTTAAACCTACAATGACTTGTTAGCAAAAGGTTGCTTATGTACCTGTCAAGCAGTTTTGGAGCTTTACTATTAATTCATTAGTAATGTTTCCATCCACCTGCTGAATTTAAATCTAGTATTCACTCTTTTTAGTGTCATTTTTTGATCTCTAGTAACTCCTGGGGTTCATATCTGGCTCTTTAGCTGCTAAATGCTCCACTTTGTTTACTAGCTTCTTGATAACAGTGTCATACTTGTTCAATACCAATGACAGTAGACATTGGGTTTTAGAGTTTTTGCATAAAACAGTTGCCTGTTATTGGATAATGCCACACAAGCAGTGTGTTAAAACCGACACAGTTAGCTAAAACAAGCTACAGAAGCTACAAAGTTCTGTAAAGTCAGGCCATGACGCATGTTTGTGAGGTAATTTTCTGTAATTTGATCGCAACTTCAAACAAATTTCATGCCAAAATAAGTAAAATAAAAAAATAAAAATAAAGAGGGGGTCATCCAGATTTTCACTAAGTGTCTGATTAGTTGTTTTGCATTTATAGAAAAGAATTATAGTCTAAAATAACCTTAATATGCAGCTATAAAGCCTCTATAATATTGAGCAGTTACAAACGCTAACTGGGACACTGCAGGAAACACAAAAATGTGCTGAAAGAAAAAGAGGAAATCCATTATTTGTCAAGATGACTACAGCTAAGCACTTGTGAGGTCTTGAGCCACTTTGCAACAGTTGCTGTGACTCGTGACTTGAAACCCCCCTCAGTGCACGATGGGATATTATCAGAGGTGAGAGGTCATTATTTGCCAGTGAGAGCTCATTGAGATCTGTCAGGCTACAACGTGGGAGCCGGTCCCTGCGGAATATTTTGCACTCTGAGCTGAGACAACTCTCTCTAGTGCTCCCCCCCCCACACCCACTTCCCAATATGACACACTTTCTCATTGCAAAATGTCAGCAGTGTCTCGAGAGGAGAAGAAGAAGAAGAGGAGAAGGGAGGGCGATTGTTCTTCTTCTCCATCTAAAGATTAGTTTGGTTAAGTTCAGCCTGTCTCAAAGGCTCGCTGTTCAGACTCGAGGGGTCTACAGGGAGTAAGAGGGTGAAGAGGCAAGGCAAGGAGAAAGAGGGAATGCAAAAGAAAGAGAAAAGAGGAAGGAGGGAGGGCTGCAGAAACACAAAGAGCGAGCAAATACCCCAAGCAAAGCTGGCCCAGAGAGCCCACTATGTGCTTGAGAGGTTGGCTAATATCATTGTTCTTTATTGCCAAGATGAAAGCAGCTTGAGCAAGCAGAGAATGTCAGACCCGCTTGTTCATTTGCATAGTTGACTGTGCATCGCCTGTGTGTATATGTGCAAGAATTAAGATGTTAATGTAAGGCCAAGATGCTAAAACACACACACACACACACATTCACTCACAAGCACTGTAACTGAACTGTCTATATGCCCCTGAGCTTCATGCACAACCATATCAACTTATGTTCATTCAGACACTTGCTGCATACCTTACGCATACGTTCATGCACACACACACAAATACACACACACACACATGAGACGTTTAGGGTGCTAATGTAAGCCTGAGTGTTCTCTCAGCTTAAATGGTGTCAGCGATGGCTCCCACCGTGAGACACAAATCTGGTGGCGCTCATCATCTGGTGCTCCCATCTGTCAGCCCGAGTGCGCCTGTGTGAGATAACGTAGCGTGTGTGTGTGTGTGTGTGTGTGTGTGTGTGTGAGTGTGTGTGCATGTGTGTGTTCATCAAGGCTTTACATAAGACAATACAAGATACATATGTGCCATATCTATGTGAATAATAGATACAAGAAAGGAGACATTAGAAGAGTGTGTGCATTTATTCAAGGGAGATAAGAGGAGTGTGTGCAGATTTGTGAGTGTGTGTGTGTGTGACTCTCTTTCGCCACTCTCCCTTTGGCCAAACCAACATGCAGGCAGATCTGATATATAATTCAGCACTTTACATAATGCGGCCTGCCCCAGTTTAGAGAAATAAAGACTGATAACCCTTTAATTCTTTAACACACGCAAACACACACACGCTCACACAGATACACAGCGACCCACAAAAGTACACACACGCTCACAAAATGTAGCAGGTGGGCAAAACCATGCTAAACTACTGTTAGTGTGAAATATAGCTTGGCGGTTAGTAGGAAGAGTGTCTTTAAAGTTTCTTTACAGATACAAGTTGTTTTGATGTTTAAATACCAAAACAAATCTTTTCGACATCAAATAATTATAATTATGCATATTTAGACATTGTAGAGGAGATTGGCTGCAGGCATTTCAGCAGTAAATCGCATTTTTTACATTTTGCATTTTTGCATATTTACATGCATCGTAGGTGCACAGGTCACAAGCACAGGTCTGCAACCTCAATGCATCGTAACGTCTGGGACTTATTGCATGTGTGTCGTCCTCCCTGAATCGTTGCAGCTCGCATTTCAGGGGTGTCAACTGCCAGTCCTGTCTTTCTGTATTAAGTTTGGCTTCGATAACGGCCATTAATAATGATGGTGGCGTGATTTTTACCCTTGTTCAGAGACAAAGAGGGAGGCAGAGAGAGACAAAGTGCCGCTTCACTGCACCTGACATTTATATACTTTTCATGCATGTAATATATTTTAGTGAAAGGCGTGCATTGCTGGAATGATCAACAGATCATTTCCATTTTTCATTTCTGTTGAGAATTGCAAACATAAGACTCAAAAGAAAACAGGCAATACCTTGAATCTCTAGAGGAGGTATCACACTGCCGATGCTGTGTGGCTGCTCCAATCACTTACAGTGCCATTGAATTGAAAAGCAAGAGATTCTCCAATAGAATGCTGTTAAAAACTCAAAATCTGATCAAGTTTGATCAGGTTTGTGCACCAAAACTTCTCGGTCAGGTTTAAGTTAACAGAACTTGTCAATATGTGATTCTATATCATGTATAACATTCATACAAAGCTGAGAAAATGTAATATTACTTATGTTTCTTTGGTATGACTGTGCTTAGACACATTTCTCAAACATCAGACTTGAGTTAGGATGAATTTTTATCTTGAATTAAGGAAAACTTGTACAGAACAAATTTGTTTTTCTCTAATGGTCAAGGTGAAGGTTGCATCCAAATGTTTACAAAGTACTTTAACCTCGACCAGCCACAAAATGCTTAAATATAAAAGGATCAGTTATAGTAACCCTGCAATAAATAAATAACAGACTGTTTTCTGCATATGGACCCAGAATAGTTTATTGATCCGAGGGGAATCATTTAACAGAACAATTGTTCAACAATATTAAATGTTTACTTCCATTTACTTGAGTACATTTTGCTAATAATACAGCTCTTTGCTGCTGAAGCAAACAATCAAAAAGCTTCTTTCACAAGTGGGAACGAGTAAAAAGAAAATAAGCCTCTTTGAATGCAAATGGATTTTTTCAGCTGTGTTAACCCTGAGGAACATTACCTCTAATAGTAACCCTGGAGTGTGATACAACCGACCTGATGTCCCAACCATGGTCATATTTAATTACAGTGATTATATCAAGGTATCAATTAAGCTGACAATGATGCTTGCAATATGATGCTTATTCACCCTCCTTTTTTTTTAATTTAAAAATTACTCAGTGGCTCCTGACTGGCCTTCAGGCAAGAAGGAGGCTCTGGTGGGTTTGGCAGAGGTTGGTAGGAAAAAAGACAACATAGAAAAATGGTTAAGAGTAATTCAATGTTCCATCATTTAATGTATTTCTAATTATTATTATGGCTATTTTTAAAATATATAGAATGATAGTATTGACAATTTGTTAATATGATATTTAAATTAAATTGAATTCATGCTTTATCATATCTGTTATTACAATATATCCACACCGTTTTCTTACATCCTTCCCTGCCATATAATGCAGTCTTCCATTCTTCACAAACCAACCTGTAATGTCATCTAATCTCTTCTACTGGACTCTTATCACATTTTCTCACAGATCACTGAAACTGCTGTTTTATATTGTCTGCATGTCGGTCTATTTTGTCTCATCTTCTCCGTAATTTTTTTTTTTTGTTCAATTCACCGGTAAAAAAGGAGAGAGAGAGAAAAAAAAGAAAAAAGAAGAAAAGTTACTTAGCGGTTGCATCACTAAGCAGATATGAGATGTAGAATGGTGCATGCAGAGATAGTGGCTGTTCGTCTTTGAATGTGGTCTGAACTCACAGCAGCACAACTGAAGGAAAAGTTGAAAGTATATGTCAATGCTATATGATATGTCATTTAGGCCTTGATGTTCTCAGTTTGCAAACTGCACTCAGAAAGTGAACTGAATAAAATATGTTGTATTCTGTAAGAAAAGACAAGGGCCTTTTTTCAGTGCAGACCTTTCTCCCTTTAAAGACAGCAAGGTTAGCTTAACTTAATTCATTTGAACTGAGGGACACAGCATTTTGATTGACATTTATTTCAGACCTTAGGCACTGCAACTAGTTCTTGTTTCCATGGTAACCTGTACACCAGCATCTGTTACTTTCCCAACCATAAATTAACATGCATTGAAAGAAAACAGTGCAAAGTGTCGAAGTAAAGTACAACTAAAAACAAGATAAAATCGCTTTTTCTGTCCTGGAATAAAAGTACTCTCATTGTCTAATTGTCTGAAACTTTCTGGCACTTTTAATGAGTTTCTGAACCTATTCTTGTAGGATATGGTATGTGCTAAGTCCAAATGTCAGGTCTCATCTTATTTTCACTGAAAACTTTTCAGAGTGCTAGCATTCTTTTTCTATGTTATGCAGATGACACACAATTATTTATTCCTGTATAAGCCAGAAACTCCTTTCTTTTTAAGGTTACTTAAATGTCCATAAATGCAACACCCCAAACAATTTTCTTCAACTAAATAACACTTTTATAGCAACTGGAAACTGTTTTCAAAGATCATCTGTATAGTTAGTGGTATGTTCAGGAAATTATTGCCATTTGTAGTTTGTTGCAGCCGTTATCTGATACAAGAGCAGTGAAGGGTAGAAAAGCAGAGAGCCTGTCAATGTTCAGCCACAAGATTCTACACACAATAAATTCACCAAAGTCTATTTATCAAAGTGACATAAACTTTCATGCAGTCTAGCAGCCCTGAGACCACAGGATGAACCACACACAGCTCTTACTCACTCTGTTACTCAGGCATATAAACAACAAAACAAATGTGCATCGATGTGTGCTGACAGGACCAAAATTGCGAGCTCTAAAAGTTGCAAATAAATGCACAGCATGTAAACAAGCCCAGCCAAACTCAACACATAATATTCTTCTGTTTGTGCTTTGAAAGGAAGGCCTAAACTTCTACTTATGTTATTTTGTACATTATTGGAGCTTCAAAAGCCTCACAAATTTGGCTCTATTAAATTTTGTCTGTCAGGGTTCCTCAGGCATTTGATTGTGTTAGGGATGCATAATGTCAAGTTACCTTAGTAGACTGGGCTCTTGATTAATTGCAACATTAAGGCTAGCAAGCTTTTAACTTAAATCCCCAGTTGTTGTCTTAGATGTGAAAAATTTGACCTAATCTTCCTTAAATCTACAGTAATCATCCCTGTTTGGAGGGATCTGTGTGTGAATAATTCCCCGGCTTGGAAGGGTCATTGTTCTGGATGTGACAGATTAGCCTTTAGCTCCTTCTCACAAATAAACAATATGATAAAAATATGCTTTCTCATTTAAAAATTTAACAGCTCCTTGCTGGATCACCATTATTCTGCTCCCGGAATGTTTAATCTTGAAAAACATTGCTGCCCTTCAGGGGATGTTTGTCCTATATGTTAAAGATTAGGTTGCACTCGGTTTCTGAATATATATTGTGCAACTTACCTAGATAAATAGCTGTGGTAGTGCACTGCCAAAACTCAGTTCAATGCACATTTGCCTGTTTCTGAAGATAGTCCATATTTGGAAGTGAAAATGGCTGCATTAAATCTCTGCACATTAATTTTTAACTTCTCTAAATGTGTTTGCTATAAATCTTGTACAAACATACAGAAAATTTTTGAAATTTTACAGGTGGACGTTATTAAAAAATGTGTGTTTCATCAAAACTCGGCTGATCATTCCTGCATGTCTCCTTGTGCAACACATGTTAATGTTCCCACATTCCTCCCCCACTAATCCACATACATGCTGTCTCATACCGCATGTGTGCAAGCATGCCACATATCTGCTCGTGCACATACTGTAACCACACACATACACACACATAAGTATGGCTACTTTGGGGCAAATCCACATTTGGGCCTATAATCTGGTCTCTCAAGGTGTTTGGACTTATCTTTAATTCAGCAGGGGAACAGGTCTGCCAGCTCCTTGATTGCTTAAACCACATTATCCCTCCACTCTGCATCCTAATGAATGTCCACCAGGCAACGAGATGTGTGCATGTGTGTGTGTGTGTGTGCAGCAGTGCTAGAGAAGGTATGTGAGCATTTGTATGATGGAGAGTGTGTACGTGCACGCTAGGCATTCTGCAGTGCATGTGTACCCTTTTTTGTGTGAGTGTCGGGACACACATCGCCGCGTTCCCTGGCACGCCTTGAATCTTCATTATGTTTAGCTGCGGGGCACAAAAACAATTTGTAACTTCACAAGGTGATGTAGGCACTAAATGGAATCTTTTGGGGGCGACGGCTTGTCCTGCCATACCTGCTACCATCTACGGCACCAAGCTAAATGGTTTATCATAAAGACAGGATGTTAAAATGGCCTTTGAGCATATTTTCTCACTGAAATGACTCTGTATAGTCTAAACAATCTCATTTGGATATAGACAGGCGAGGATTTTACAATCAGCTCCCAGCGAGTTATTTGTTCGGGCTTGTCATTTCTCTGATTAGAAAAAAAAAAAAAACAATGAAAAAATAATACACACGTATGTGAGCTTTACCTCTGGTGACACTCGGCATAATTTTAAAGTCAGAGGCAATGTATTAGTTACACAGCAGGAATAATGGTATAATCTATCAACCCGTCCAAAATTACACTATTACACTGCCAATGATGTGGTGTTCAGGCTTTTTTTTTTTTTTTAAACATGATATATGCTCAGGAACTGTTTCTGTATTGCCTAGAATAGAGGAGAATATCAGTTGATTTGCACATTAAAGCAACAAATCTGGAGAATCTTGGCAATCTGGAGTCCCAATGAATAAAGTATGAATAAAATCTATATAATTTAAATAAGATGAGAGTGTAACCCGACATTTTGAGAGAAAAAAAATCATTTAAATTAGTTAGAATTTCAATTGTATAACATAACTTGGTGCATCAGTATAGTTTTAATTTGTATTTTAAAACATGGTTTTAGCTTTTAGCTATGACTCTGCCTTCATATGTAAAGTTTGTATGATGATAACTAGCAGCATTAGTTTGCTAGTGGCTATCGCACCAATATGTGTGCCAGTTTGCCTCTCACTTCCCTGTTAGCCACAGATTAAACACAGACCTCCGTTGTTTCCTGGAGAGAAAGTCCCCAAACTTCCTTTAAAAATCTTGTATTTTTTTAAATTGCGGTGAGTTACAGGAAACTTTGTCTTCATTGTTAAACTCTGCCTATGACACATCAATTCGTCATGCCCTCCAATGAATTCAGCATTGAATGTCATACGTCAATTCATTTATGTGTCATTGTTGTGTTGCTGTATCTTCACAGTGTGTCATGCATTGTACTGCAGGACAAAAACAACAATTATCTACTATTGTGAGGTTTTCAGAAAGCATTTTCATGAGCTCCACGTCTCACAGATGCCGCGTTCTGCTTTGTGGAGCACACCACAACACCTGAGCGCTACAGTTGATAAAAAGGTGTGTAATGAGAGACAGCTGTGGAGGGATGGTGTGTTTATATGTTGTGCTGTGTAGCTTAAACTCTAATCTAAATATACAGCATTCATTTATTATCATTTGCATTCCCTATTGGGTTTCTCAAGCATGTGGCAGGTAAACAGCAAAAAAAAAAAGCTCTGTCAGACCTTGAAAGCACCACCAGGAAGGCTTCGCAGATCCCGCCGCCATTTTAAACACTATTAACACTCTAAAATTAAGTGGCTTTAACAAAAAAAAAACAGTGCAGACGTGTGTCTCACAATGCATTAGCTATGTTAAGCAAGTTTCAAGGCCCTGCAAGTTGATTTTGATGGCGCACTAAAATGAACTGAAACTAATGGGCCCCTGGAAGGTAGGAAAAATGCATTTAACAATTACCGCTCCACTTGCAGGAATTGGGAAATGGTTGTCGGATTTATTGGCTGACATTGAGACTGCATCACATTTGGAGGCTGCACCCTCTGCATTATAGAGATATTAAGCACAGCGCTCCAGGTAATGATCTGCTTTCCAGCACAAACATCCAGCTTTTTTTTTTTTTTTTTTGGAAACGAACTCTTCATCCATTACTACGTAGTTAGCGATCATTAGCCGAACCCTCTTCCATTCCAACATTTACTAAATTCTAATTTCATGCTTTCAAGAGCAAGCTTTAATTTCCCCCAAGTCGTCAACCACAGCCAGCCCCCACCACCCCCACCCCCACCCGGAGAGACATGTTCAACATTAATGCAATTATTACGCAGGCATATGCTGCAGTTGTTATTTTGGCACTGCGAGGCCCTGTGGGCTAATAGGCCTGTCTGTTGCCCAGATGCTCAAAGGAAAGGTTTCGCCTTTGTGTATGTGTATGTATGTGTGTGAGTGTGAGGGACCAGACAAAAAAGCAGGATATTCTGCCCTACCAGGTGTGATTGTGTGGTGCATTCAGGGGCCACTAACTTAAAATCCCCCTTGAATTAATTCCCGCCTGTGGGCATGGCTTCGAATCTTCTCTCCTTTAATTCTTTCTGCTGTAATTAATATTGTTTGTGACCCTGCTCTGTCTCTATGCATGTCACCCACAAGTGCTTAAGTGTGTGTGTGTGCTTAAGAGTGTGTGTGTTTGTGTAGGAGGGGGTTCGCTCTTTCGAAAAAGCAAGAGGACTTTCTCTCACACATACACAAGCACATACAGGCTTATTAGTCATGTTCTCTCTGTCTCGGAGATGATGATGATCAAATCAAGTCCTGTGCCTCTGCCCATACACCCCAGCTTGTACATGTTGACAGTAACCTCCCACAGTACACTCCCAGCCCAAGGTGACGCTCACACACACACACGCGGAGACACACACACACACACACACACACACACAAGCCTGAGGTGACACAGATGACAGCTCAATTCTGGGTGAGTCAGCTTGACTGTGTCCTTGCCCAGACATGAGAAGGAGGCGGTGTGTGGTGAGCATCATGGGTGTGTGTGTGTGTGTGTGTGTGTGTGTGTGTGTGTGTGTGTCAGTTGGTTGGAGGTGGTGGTGGTGGAAGGAGGTGCAAAGGTGAAGAAGAGAATCTGTGAGAGAGACAGAGGAAAAGGTTGGGGAGGGGGGGAGCAGCAGCAGGTGACTTTGGAGCAGTCACTCAAGAGTGTGTGTGTGTGTATGTGTGTGTGTGTGTGTATACAGTACTCAGAAGTATCCAGCGGGAGACAATTAATACACTCATCTCACACTGTGTGAGCGCACACGCAGCCAAGAAACAACAAACAGCGTTATTGCCCAGCTCCGCTTGACTTTCCCATTCCTCATTTCCCAGAATCCCCCTCGATTTTAAGGCCCCACGGCGAATCTATGAAATGTCACCACGACAGAGAGCTCGCAGGTGATGTAAAAACCCCGTCTGCCCGCCGTATGTCACACTCATGTGGGAGTGAATACATTTAAGGTGCCAACTGGGCACCAACCGGTCACACTGCACCCCCTGCGGGTGGTCGGCCATGTTTGATTTTGTCATGATGTGTCCTGAGTGATTAATTGAAATGCTGGCAGAAAACAGGGGGGGGGGGGGGGGGGGGGGTTGTATATTTTAAAAAAATTTCAGCGCAAAAAAA
>JAQMCX010000041.1:10460571-10490054 GCA_029814765.1 Acanthurus leucopareius | reverse complement strand
AGAGGCTTTGTAATTAATTAATCTCAATTAATCGCATATCAATATTTGACACGAGAAGCAACATTTTTTGTCATTTTTTTAAAGCCTTTTTTTTTCGGAGCCAGAATCAAACTCACGTGGAGAACGAAGCTTCCGCACATGAGACGCCCGCCCTACCGACTGAGCTACTCCGGGAACTCTGACGAGAAACGTTCCACCCTGTTTAGAGTGCAAATTGCGATTATGCCTTAATTTTTTTGTTGCGTTATTTTTCTGTTATTAATTAATCGTAATTAACGCGATAAAGTCCCAGCCCGAGGCAGGCAACAAGTTTTAAATCTCTTTCTGGCTAATTCTCGCAACAAAAAGTCTTTATATGATTAAAGCAAAGCTGAAATAACTACTTGAACATGAAGAGGTCAGACTTTTAAATTGAGTGTAATCTGGTCTGTACAAACTCATGAGTACTTCTTTTTCAAACCTATAAAATCCATTTCGAAGCTTGTTTGTCATCTGAAAGAGCCTAATTATGCAGCGAGTGAATAAAATTTGAACTCAATAAGAAAAATTGCCTGACCAGAAACACAACTCACTTTTTTTTTGTTCAATCGGACTGAAAATCCGACCCACACACTCAGCCACAAGGTCTATCAAACTCTCATCTTCCTTTGCTGATACGGTTGCACTCCTGAGAGTTTGAGGAAGTGATGAGCTCTTCGCCGGCGTTCTGCTTCTGTCTGTCTCTCAGTTGGTGTCTTTGACATGATTGCATGTTTGTGTGACACTAAAACATATCATCACAGTCTTTCTCACTGTTTGTTCCTCTCTGCGTATTGATGATGACATGGTGCATCTGTTTGCATAAAGCTCGTTGGCTGTTTTGTATGCAGCGAGAGAGAAATCACCTTAAGCCATAAATTGGAAAAAGACAGAGTCAAATAATCACTAACTCACTGCAGGGACAAATATTTGAAGATGAAAGTAAATTTGAAATAATAAATGAATGAATAAACAGAAAATGGGGGGGGGGGGACTAACAAACTATTTACATATTAACAAGCTCTTGCAACGACTTAATGCATAGATCTTTAAAAAACAAAGTAAGAGGAGCATCGGAGCAATGACACTTATAGCGGAGAATGTTTATGAGCAAAATCATCAACATAAGCACAAAAACTCAAAAAAAATTAAATCAAATTAACTCCCACGCCGGTGTTTCTCGCCTGCCTCACTTGCCACACCTAATGACTTCCTGCACAGGGTACAAGAGGACAGGAAGAGACTCTGGTGCTGCAGAGAAGCAGCATGCATGGGACTGAATTACAATATAATATATTTGAATAAATTCACCATCTTTCCCTGATGGTCTGAATAAGTTAATACATTTTTCAGTAGATGCTTTTTAGAAATAAAGATGCTAAGAGGCTCTGAAAAAGTAATCGGGTGAATGAGGAAGGTGGGTAACTCTGGTGGACAGGTAGAGAAGAGTCATGACTTAAGATCTATTATAAAATGGATTTGAAGAGATGGAGAAAGTGTCACGACAGCAAAAGAAAACGGACGAATTCTGCACAAAAATGTCTCAGAGAGGTGGTGATTTTCCACAGTCTTCATATTGACTTTAACAGCTGCAATCTGCTTTTTATTCTCTTTTTTTATTACTCTTTTCTGCAGGAAATGGGCGTTGAATCCCATAAAAAACAGTATTGGCTCTATGACGATGCAAATAAGCCGGGAAGTCATTGTTATTTTCATTCGAAATGGCCCTCAACCTAAAATAACACAGTCCTGAGAGGCCGCATCCTCATAAACAGTCTGGGAGTGAGCCACTGTGCTCTGATATCCTGTCAGGAGAGGCAAGCAGGCACCAAATGAAAACACATTACAGCACATCTTCATGTCTCATGGCCTGCAATGACTACAACGAGTGTGGAGTGAATATTTGGTTTAAAATGTATGAGTGGAACTCACACGGGTTTTGGCAAAGAGGGGAGGATGAGACCCGGCGAGGGGGGATGAGATATGAATTTCAAATCCAAATAGAATATTTCATCACCGCTGAGCATATGAATTAGGGTGGTGGGGGGGGGGGGGGAGAAGCGTGTCCACGATTCCTTGCTGAAAGAATACCTCCACCTCCTTCTGATAAAGACAAAAAAATCCTGCAGAAAGAAAAAAAAAAGAAGATGACTCACATCTGTTCAGTCAGGCTATCAGGGAAACATCGAGCTTCATTATCTCCTTGAAAATAGATTGATCACGAGTATTTCCCCTGGGTTATGTCATTTTTTTAAAAACCCAAAACAGCTTTATTATTTTTTTTGGATTGTTAGCTCAGGCGAATTGATCCGGAGGAGAGAAGTTTACGCAGAAATCGAAAAAGCAACCCTGGAAAGTAGTTCTCAGGACTCCAGCACTTAATGCAGTGTGAAAACCGCTGGCTAATGTGTGATAAGCACATGTCTTCAAATAATATTCGGCAATGTTTGGGATTTTTTCCTGTCAGGGAACATAATCCTCCACACCTCACAGAGCTGGCACCGGCCTGGACTGCAGCTCCCTGGCACTGAAGTCCTCTCTGTATGGTCAAATCACCCAAAAAAACAAAGATACAGCAATTCATGAAACATCTATGGTGCAAATCTTAACCTGGACAAATTGGCCATTAAATACTTAACATGTGAGCTGCTTAATTTATGTTCTCTCTCAGGCTACGTGAGCACTTTTAAGCCCCTTATGTGTCTGATAAAATAAATCAAACTCATTAAAAAACAGAGTTTCAAGTGTGTGAATATATATTTTACCTCATTTTTATTCCTAGGTCTCCTGTTCAGAGGTGTCCTTGTCGTTATTAGACACTGATGGGAAACAAAGGACCCTTAACTACTTCTTTTAATATAATATATTAAAATACTATATATTAATATGCTATAAACTGACTCGGTTTAATTTTGAACCTGGGATGTCGTAACACTCAAAGACCATTATTGACCATGATGGAGCTGTAGAGGAGCGCCTGAGTAAACTCATAATGCACGTGAGGACACGCGCACACACACACACACACACTCACGCACACACAGGGAGGCTGACGCTAATATGGTCTAATTATGCCTCAGCTCAGGGTAACCTGCAGCAAGCTGCAGAGGCGTGATGAGAATAGCCCTCCTCGCGGCGCCGTGCGTGTTTATGGACTCAGCGAGTAGATACTGTTTCACAAACTGTCGGAGACTGCAGAGAGGGCGTTAAAAACCGCCTGACGGGCGAGTGTGCATGAGAGAGTGACGCAGAGTTTCTCAAGATTCAACCGCAGGAGGAGATGTTTCGTCTTTGCCAGACCTGCTGCTACAGCAGGATCGGGGTGTTCATTAACAGGAAGTGTTCTGCTGATGGATGTCCAGCAGGTTTGAGGTCTTTATGCGAGTCGTCACTGCCTGCTCTGCCTTTGACTTCAACTTTGCCTGCTGGAAAATAAATCCTCCCCCATGCCTCTGCACAGTAGAATACTTAATCAACCTTACAATGACGATAAATGACATAATATTACAATGACAGCCACGCAGGCTGAGAGAAACAAATGATGCTGGATTGCAGTGGAGAGCAGGGAAACCTTGCAGAAACAGCCAAAAATGTGAAGTGTTCTTTTTTTTTTTTTAATGCACCAAAATGTGGTTAACATTAATAAAAAAATATGTAAGGCTGGTGATCTCATGGCGAACACACTTGTGAGGCTTAAACATGCCGGTGCTGGTAAATCAAAATAGCTCTAGAGCTGTGAGGAGTGATGCAAGAGTGATGAAATGATGCACAATCCTCAAAACAACTAAAAATCCAGCTCAGGGATCTCTGAGCTAGAATTTTTGTTTTTTAAGGATTGTGCATCATTTCATCACTGACTGAGAGACAAAAGCTCCCCCAGTCAGCCAGCATGCTAATGCTAGTTAGCCTGTTTCACACACTGAAAATACATATATGTACCTATGACTTCTATTTTTGGAAACATGTCTCCATCTGAAGAGCAGTTTAATTCCACCTAATAAGCTAGCACAGCCTCCATTTTGGCTCTAAGCTACCTCAGAGGTCAGCACTGCCAAGATGGCTTGTGATTGGTCAATGGTGCACATCTGATTCCAAGATCTTCATGGTAAATTAATGAATTCCATCATTTGCGCTTAAGCAACTGAACTTTATCCTACACTGGGTGAATAATAACTAGCAAGCAACCCTAGTCTACATTGTCAGTCTAACAGAAAAAAAACCACAAGTTCCCATTAATATTTGTCTAAATATTTCAGTATTTCTGTAGTGTCTGTGCAAGTGCATCAGATGAATAGCTTCTCTCTCTCGCTCCTTTATTTTGTGCTGAGTCTCTGTGAAAAGCACCCACTCGCTTTCACCTCGCGCTGCCTCCAGTTCTCTTATCTGCTGGCCTTATCGTTCCCTTGAAGTCTCTCAACTCCAGCCAGTTACCCGTCGGCTGAATGCAGAGTGGTTGCTCCCTCCTGCCCCTGGTTTGAGTCCGGACCAACTCTTGATGCTGACATATCAAATTTTTCAAAGTTGGGTTTGAATACAGTATTTTCACCAGGTCACGATAAGGTTACAAACCTTCAGGGCTGAATAGTTTTGCAGTGGTAATGATTTAGATTTTTGGCACAGAGTGTTACCGAGTCGACCGTGGAAAAAAAATTAAAAAGAGAAAAAAAAAAAAATTCTGCTGGCAGTATTTAGCTATTTTAGTACATGATTGTGCGAGGGAACTAACAAGAAAATGTGCTCGTCTGAGACACCTGATGAAGATGACAAGGACGTGGCCTTGTCCCTCCGTCAAGCACGTTTTGTTTTCAAGTCGTACATCAAAGACCTTTTTAAAATGAGGGAGATTAACCTCAGATAACTGCTGACAATCTCATTTATCCCGCCCGCATCTTGCATAAATATGTGTTTTCGCGAGAGGAGGCACTTATGAATTCCTGTCACTGCGAAGCTCCCTTGGAAGAAAGAAAAGAAGGGAGGAAGGAGGCGGGGGTGGGGGTGGAGAGGGGAGAGAGGGAAGGGGATGAGGCGTACCTGCTGATTCATATTCGAAACCAGATATTCTCATCACATCGACTCAAGTCAACGCGGACCCCAAGACATGGCGGCGATGTGCTGTAATGCGTTTTCATTTGCTGTCTGGCTGCCTCCCTAGACGGGATATCAGAGGACAGCGGCGAACTCCCAGACTGTTTATGAAGTACAGCGGCTGCCTCTCAGGACCGCGTACCAGATGAGCAGCGACTTGGCTCTTGAAGTGTGAGACCTTCATTTGAACTCCAGGCCTTGGAGAGACGGCTCGCATGCGATTCCAGGAGACGCAATTTATTCTGAAAAGGGGCTCTAATGCATAAACTTTTGGCTCATGACCAAAACGGAAAGCCAAAATAGAAATTTGCTTTAAAAGAATGCAACAGTATGTAAATGTAATTGCAATAAAGAGAAATTACAAAAATTCCAACCATTCACTGGTCTATTCATTCAATTTACCATCAATCAGTTTGAAGAATTATTAATTAAATCTTTATATCTGCACATTATTTGCACATGATAAGGTTCACAAAATTCGCATTAAGGATGAAACACTGAACTTAGATTACTCTATATCTACAGTATTTTCTTCACATTGGTTTATACATCAATATTTTATCCTTTTTTATTATTTTTTTAATAAATAAAACACAAGAACCACGATGAAAAACGCTGCAGTACAAAGATTTCCACAATTCACTTTAGTTGGTTGGAATTTAAAGTGGTAATGGCTGATTTTGCATCAGCAAAAAGCTGCAAATGCAACAAGTTTATAAGTTTATGTGGCCACCTGATTCGTATCACTTAAGCTCTTAATAAGCCCTTATTTTTTGGCTCTAAAGTAAATAACTGTCTATCTACTTGCTAAAAGTCCCATTTTGCTCATCAGCTTTACTGTCTTAAAACACTGTTGATGACAGCTAAGTTAAAACAGTGAAGTCTGCAGCCCAAAGGCCAAAATAATGAGCCAAAGGGCTTTTGAAGTCTCAGTAATCAATAAAAATATTCATTATGGACACTTTTATGTGCACCAGTGTAAGTTTTGCTAAACAGTGGCCATTTGGGATATAAGTTTAAATTATAGTATGAATGTAAAGCCTAAGCAAAGTGTAACAGGACAAACTCCACAACGCCACTTAGACAGTAAACAACCATTACAGGCTTGCTAACATTAGCCCCAACAGCTACGAGTCACACCAGACCAATTAAGGCTGCAGCAGCAAAACCCCCTGCATGCATTGGTGAACAAAGTTGTGTTTTATCTCTAATGAATGGAATTTTTCATCAGTAAGACTGAGACTCACAGGAAATCTCACATTAAGTACAAGTTCAGATTCAAAACTGGCAGCGAGGACGACAGTAATTCAGAAATCCTGCGACATCATGTCAGTGAACTGAACACAAGATGTTCATGTTTACCAACCCAAACATTCACTGCTGTTATTTCGCCTTTTTTTTTTTTTTTTTTTTTATAATTCTGTTTTTTAAAGTTTCATCACTAGGTGAAAAAATGTACCTTACTCCAAAAGGTCTTTATGGCAAACAGATATGAATTTGCATGGAAATAACATGTTTTAGGGAGCTGCACGGAGTCAAAAAGCTAAAAAAAACAAAATTCATGATGGAATAGCAGCCATTTTTTGGTTTTATTTAAGTGGATATTGCATTAGTTTCTTGAAAACTTCTCTTTACATGCACTTTTGGTTAAAAGACCTAACAAAACATCTATTAATGGTAAATTTTGACACATTCTGTGGCTTTTTGCAAACATGGCAGCTTAACAAAAGGTTGGCAATGTGTGAAGCTTGTAAAGAAGCAGAAAAAAAAATTAAATGCAGGTAGCATTATTAAGATGCTTATAAGTCCTCTGTTTCTCTGCTGCCCACAGCACTGACAACCACAAAAAAGCACCAAGATTTTTCATTGAGATATAACTGAATTGATATAATGCAGAAGTTTTTTTTTCTCATTATCACGTCTCCTGATCCAATAAAGGTGAGACCACGGAGGTTCCTGCGGGAAAACTTGGGAAAAAAGAACTCGCATGCCATCCCTTCCAGCTCCAACATGTCTTTCAGGATTAGCCTGGTGTTTTATCTTCTTGTCCTCAACCTGAGTGTGAGGTTAAGAGGAGGAAGGCGCAAACAGAAGGCAGTGACAGAGGTTGCCCTTGAGCAGAAATGCGAAATGTGCGCTGGGAAAGATACACCTTGAAAAACACAGCGATCCCGGTGTTATTTGCTTGTGCGGCTGTAATGTACCGCAGTGCATCTTTTATAAGCCAAAGTCTGACATGGAGATTTAAGCTCTGAAAGGTTCAGTTCTCAGCACTGGGGGGACTGAAGATGGCTGTTAGCATAATGACAACAAAGAGACAATAGCAGCATTATAAATAATAAATGAGCTTGTGTCTGAGTGTGTCTGCTTTTGATTGTATATATTCAAATGTGAAGTTTGGAAGAAGACAAGGCTGTTCGAGTTTTGGTTTGACGAATCAATCTGAACTCTCCTTCATCGCTCCCCTTCACCGAGGAGCTGATGACTCAAAATGCACTCGGGCTGCACATTTTGATTGACGTTTCACAGTCTCACAGTGGCACATGAATATATCTGGGATGACCTCTACAATAAGGTCTTATCAGTGTCTTTAATGTGCCAGAAACAGCATGTGGAGCGAAGGTGGTTTTCAATTTGATTGCACCAAATGATTATAGCGCAACTAATTGCTTCCATTTAATGATATGATACCAAAGCAGGGTTACCAGCCACATAACCTGTGTTCAATATGTGTCAGTTAATATTCAGCAATACAGTTAATTGCATTGAATTGTTGGTACCTGAATAAAACACATGCTTATGTGGGTCCTGCATTTTTTAGCTCACATGTCTTGGACTGGCAATTTCCAAACAGTGTGCGAATGTAAATGCATCCAAGGAAAACTGCTGTCTTACTCAAACTGCCTAAAGAGATGCTTTGCAGCCCAAGATGTTAATGCATCTCTCCAAAAACTGTAATAACCACTCATTGTCTGATTTTCTAGATACATGTGTTGTGTGTCTCCTCTGTTCTAATGATAATGGCTGCTAAATGTGCAGTAAAATGAGTGAAACTGGCATTGGTCGTGTCTCATTAAAGCAAAAATGGCAAAAGTGGCCCCAGTGTGTGCAAATAATCAAGCATAAGGTCCATTGAGCTACTGTGGAGTTCAACTACTGCATGATCTGTAAAAGTAAGAGAGTTGTGAATAACATCCCTTCAAGAATAAAAACTCCTGCCATGTTGTTGCTCACGTTAATGATTTATTCATGTGTTTGTGATATTTTATGGATTGTTTTTGGCCAGCCGAGAGTGCAGAAGTTATGTTTCCACGGTGTTTTTCACCTCGAGTCTAGATTTTAGAGAGAACAACTCTTGTTTGCACGTAGCTCAGGAAAACCAGGAAAGACTGAAAAAGATTTGTCATCTGGCAAATGAAGACACAAACTCACCAGAATTTTTTAAGGATAACAGACACTAAAAAACACATTTAAATAGGTCCTGTGAGTAGTCTGCTTTGTGGATGCACTTGAGGGAAATGGGATGCAATTATACATTAAATACACAGAGGTTGTCAGTCAATTGATGGCCAACAGCCTTTTTTCTGACCTTGAGCTCCATTAGAGGTTGTTCTGGCCATTAAATGATAGCATGTGTCCTCATTGTAGTTCCTCTGTTCATGTATCTGCCACTCTGTTTCCCTTTTTCTCAAAGAAATTGGTCATTAAAATCAATAAAAAAAAGATTCTGTTCAAAGATAATTCCCTTGTCCTAGTTATGATTCGGGAGCTATTGTGCAGAAATGATGCACTGTCATACTTTGAGCAGTGAAAATTACATAAAATGCAACTTTTGTGAGCATGACAAAGGTGCTAAGTGCATGTAAGCATGCTCTCACACCTAAATTGATTCGTTTGTTGGGTCTATACCTGGAGTGTAAGCAAAATAGATTTCCCATTAAATTCTAGCAAGCTGGCTACCCTTCATGCAAATACGGGGAGATCTTCCTCCTGCACTGAGCCATGAGAATAAATCATGCAACACCCCGTGGCTATGCTAAACTACATTAATCTTAATGCAAGCTATGTTGCATCAAAGTATACTGAAGCAACACTTTGAAAGGTCGAGGCAGAAGTTGAAATATTAAATGCTGCACATGTGGCATCAAAAGCAGAGTACGCACTCTATCCATTAGAATTATATGCTCAGGGTTTCAGTAATAAATGCATACATAATTTGTAGGGGCATTTTAAATGTTTAACATAACTTTTACATTATAAGGTTTCCCAAAAAAAAAGAAAAGAACACATTTTTATAACTAAAAATTAAATGGTATTGTAAAGTAGCAATAATATAATGGAAACAATTTTCAAATTTGCATTAGTATGGAGTGTAAAAAATGCTCTGCAACTATTTTACCTGAAAGGATGACACAAGTAATTCTAAGAGACTTTTTGTGTTAAAGTAATTAAAACTGACAGTACAAACTAATAATAAATGAGCAATCTGACACAGAGTGTGACATTATCTGTATTGTTTCAGATTAATAGTGTCAACAAACAATTTTCATTTGATCTTACTTTTCGCTTCACCTCTTTGCAACAGTGTGACTTTATAGAAACTAAAGAAATGAAGGGGCTTGTGGGTGTGATATTAGCACAAAGACATCTCCTGCCTTCTCTCACATGAGAGATGATGATGTTAGTGATCACGGTGGATGTGAATTATTCTGATGATGCAGTGTGTGTATGACTGGATTGATAACTGATAACTGATAATTTGCTGAGTTTAGATTCAAATGCCTGTTAAATGCTGCAACTTGCCCCCTTTGCATCGGCCATTTTTCTTAGAATATGAAGAAACAGCTCGCAGTCTCTTGCGTGAGCTAACATTTTGCAACATAAAAGTAAACTTCAAGACACGCTGTGCAGCGTTTAGTTCAGGATATATGATAATTAGGATATCAGTCTTTATAAAGTTGTGTTGCAGAATGATGGATGAGGTGGAATCCTGTAAAATGTTTAACAGTAAATGCTGCTTGCAGTAAATGTTGCTTTCCTGATGAACTGTGTTAAGAGCTTTAATGCCTTTTTCTATGTATCCTCCTCTGAGTCTTGAGTCAACATAAACTCGGTTCAACCTCTATAACTTATTCTATAACTGTTAGAGTTTCAGCAGAATTGTAGACTTTGTAGATTTAAGAAGTGCTTACACTGACTTACACATATACTTACAGCTTACTGTCCCTTAAATATATGTGTATGCATCATTTCCCATGAAATTACCACGTTTATAGAACATCCTCTGTGACTGGTTATATGTTTTTTCCACTTTACTAAAACCTCATGTATCATATCTGTCCTGCAAAAGGTGTTATTCATATTATTCGTATTTATAAGAGTGTGTGCTGAAGGATAAGATAGGGAACTGTTTGTCCCTTTGGGTATGACTAGATTCTTTTCACATCCTTTAGGATCATTTTCCCTCATGTTTCCATTATGACGTTCCAGCAGCAGTGATGGGATCTGAAACCTGTGTAAATACCAGCTTTGTTTGTCCATTGGATTTGTAGAACACCTGTTCGTTTCTAATGATTATTAGTAATTAAGCCCAGTGAAATCAACTTTGCTTCTATCAAAGTTCAGATTTGCTTTACTCATGTGATTTACTGCATCTTTTATGTTTTGAAGTGCTTTTCTTCTTTATTTCACAACCCTGTTTGATGTTTCTTGCTGCTAAAAGTTGTAGTATGTTAATTATTTTTGTGAAGCACACAAGTTAGTCCACATGTTCTGTTCATATTAGACCATCCTGCAGCACAAATCAATGGTTATCAAGTATAGTTTACCATCTGAGTTTAGCAAGTCACCATGCTAAGATGCTAATTAGAGCTAAATCATTTGGGAATATATCAACTTTGCAGGTATTTGGTGATAAAAAAACTATTTTTTCCTTAAATGAAAAGCCACCAGAGCACTTAAGTTGTTACATTTCATCCAGAGAGGAGCATGAATGTCAGTACCAAAGTTCACAGCAATCCTGTCATGACATTTCACTCGAAACACAAATGTCAACCTTGTAGTTTGCTCAAGGAAAAGACCAAAGATAACCAAGGTCACAAAAGTCTCTACTAACTTCTGACAAACCATCTTCCATTGAGTAATTTCTGAGATTTTTTTTTTTTTACTCGGAAATGAAAACTTTGATCTGCTGGTGAGGTTTAAAATTTAAGGCAGTCCAGCAGTGGAGGATTGTTAGCTTAATGCACCAGAATTTTTCATGCTAACGGCCAAGCTAGCAGCCCTAAAAGTAAATATGAGTAAGAAACAGAAAGACAGATTTTCAAGAAAATGTGCTTGTTGAAACATTCAGATAGCAGAACTGCATGTCTGAGTAAACTTATGTGGGCACTTTCACAGACTGAGCCTCATTTATAAATGAAAGTTATGAGAGGTGTGCAAGGTTAGCTCTGTTAAAGGAATGCGTCATCCTTTTTTCTTCCAATGGCAACAAAAACCCCTGGTACTCCACTTTCGGTTTAGATTGTTTTCCATCTGATAAAAGAAGGTCAGTCTGAATTAAACAAACAAAAAAAAAGATTCAACACTACATAAATCAAACGTTTAACTCTCAATTGATTATTTTTTATTTAATTGTACCTTCCTAACCTTGCCAGTTCAAAGCCTGCACACGCTGCATTCTTGATGCTTTGTCTTACCTATAATGGCACTAAAGTGAATTAATGTTCTCTCAGTGTTTTGGCCTGCTAGCAGCACCATATGGTCGTGTAGTAGCAGAATAACTTTGGGAACAATGCAGTTTTCTATACAAAGCCAGCGGTGATCAATCAATTCAAAAACATTTTCATTTTGATTTTAGTTCAGTTCATTTCTAAACACTTATTTCTATTCTTTGTGTGTTTTCTGATTCTCACAGCGACTTTTACCAAACTCCCTGGCCCTTTTCTGTTGTGTTCTTCCCCCCGCTGGAACGACAGTGCAGCAGATTACCAAACACAGATTGCATTGATTGCTGGGACTAATTGAAAGGAAAAGCATCCCTGGTGCGGGGCGCATCTGCTTGCCTGTGCAGAAATGGGAAACTGCGCCCTACCTCACCTCATCAGACGAAGGAGCCAAGAAACCTTTCTGCCGTCGACCACTTAACTCAGTGCTCAATCACACTTTGGGAAGACTCCTTTCAAATGAGGCGACAGAACAGACAGACAATGTCGAAAAGGGGGGAAAAAAAACCAACCCCTCTCTTGCTTGACACGAGAGACCACGGGGGAAATCATCCACGAAGATGGATGGAAATTCAGCAGAGCAATTGATGCACTCCTCAGTTTTGGCTGGGACAAGATCTAAGGGACTATGAAACGATTTTTCGAGGAGGAAGAGGGAAGAGAACGAACCCTCCTCCGTCGCTGTCTCCACCACTTTGCACAATTGCTCACTGTGCTGTGTTCCTAGCAATGACACTGATTGAGCAGCAGCATTTAGCATATTTAACATGTAGTAGACATCCATTTAAAGGCCTCATGGTTTTTAGACAATGAATCATTTGATTAAACTTCTTGGTCGGGTATTATCTCATCATTCTCGAACAACAAACAGAATATTGCAAAGTGCCATTTTCTGAATACATAACACTCACAAGAGGCTGGAAAAAAAGAGGCCATGCAAGCCTCTTTTTGTTCTGATTGAGCAATTTTCCACAGCACTGTTGAATCATCTGTGTCTAATGAGGTTAAGGATTTTCTGCCCGTCCCCTATTCTCCACCAGGCACAGCTGCAAAATGTTATAAGAGCCAGTGATCAGATAATCTTTGGCTTGACATGTTTTGAGTCATCCACAGTTTAAAGGAAGGCAATGGGGTGAAGACTTTCTCAGCTCTACAAGGGCATTATCTCTGGGCCTTACTGTTACTACTGAACCATTTGTTAAGCCCCTGCAGGGATCCGTGTGGCTTTATTTTCATGCCCAGCACCATCTTAGCGAACGAACAATTGGGCATGGGATTTAAGCTCTGCAATGTCATGATTTTTAATACTTAAGATAATAGTGTTGCTGCTTCTCTTGCTGTTTTAAGATGTCCCGCTTCGGTATTGCTGCTGCTAAGGACAATCATGCTCCATGGCTCAGGAACTAAGGCGCTCATCTGCATGCAAATCCCATAATATGCAAAACTGCTGAATGAATGAATTACTGGCATTTAAACGTACATTGCTGAGGAATTTGACAGTATCTAAACCGATGCCCTCGGTTTATTAGTCGTATATCTTTTTTATGGCTCCTGACAGATGGTTTAGGTGTCGTGGTGTGTGCATAGAGGGTTTGGAAAGGTGATGGCATATTTTTTGTACGACTTGGAGCCAACTTTGACATGTTAGCTAGCACGGTCTAGTCACAACCTGTAAAATGTCGCTGCGAGGTTGTCAGCATGTTGTCAATGTCAGAAAAGGGAACAGAAAGTGTGTGTGGAATGTCAAAGACTTTCAATACTAAAATATCCTTGAGATCAGTGAATTTTTGGAGGCAAGGAGATGAGAGTTGAATCGAGAATATTATGTAAATTATTTAAATCATTTTCTTTTTTTGTACTGCTTCAAACACAATTTGGACTCCTCATTTAAGTTTAACTGCTTAGTTTAACTATTCACAAAACTTAGAAAACGTAATATTCTACCCATCTACTCCAAGCAATCGAAAAGTCAAACATGATTAGTGTCTAAATTCCAATTTTCTTTAGAAATACAGAGCCAAAGTAAAAGCTGTGGGACTATTAATGTCCCAGGAAGAAAAAAATGAGTGGAAAATAAGGTTTGAATTGTGACATATTGCATGATTTTGTCTCAAAAATGTCTGATTCATATGCAATGGTACATAGTTGTTAAGTTGATATGAATTCTGGCAAAAGAGTTGTTTTTTAAAGAGAATGCATCACTTTTCACCCATAAAGTACAAAAAAAATATACCTGGCAGATGCTGAATCAAAAATATATGTATATGTCTGTCGAGGGCTTGAATGTAATGGACTTTCATTCATATGTAAGAACGAAGCCATGCAGGTTTAAAAAACTCACAACCTTGCAACCACCTTGCCAACACCTCAGGCAGGTTTTTAAGCTAAAAAGACTCAGCTTTTATCGAATTAAAGGTCAAGTGAGCAATAACTTTCCTTTCAATGGTCACTTGGAGATAAAAAAACTGCAAGTCTAGAGTAGCCAGACAAAAACTTTGTTGAATTTACCTCAAAATATGGTTTAAAAAGGTTTTTACTCAACAGATTCACAGTAACAACACATGCAAAAAGTTCCATAACACCAATTTATTTCACAATAAGTTCAGAGACCAACAAGATTGGCTAGATAAGTTTACTAGCATGGCTGATCATAAGAAGAGAGTCACAAGGTTGTCATTTCTTGCATTTCAGTATTTTTGATTCAAAATCCTTGATGGGGTTTGTCAGTTCCTGTAATGTGGCCGTTCAGAAAACAATGTGCTACATCATGGAGGATGAGTTCTGTGTTTTATATAGTCTATGATTAGATCCTGTTCACTGTCAAGTCACACAAGGTGAAAGGTTTTAATATCTAATCCCAGGTGAAAAATAACTTCAGAACAACATCCCTCAAACTTTATCCTTTACTGTCCAAATCTGCAGAAAACTGATAAAAGTGACTGAGAATAAACTTAGCTGAATGTCTGAATATCAAACATAAAAAACCTGAATTATTGTTGACACACTCTGATGATTGGGAGCCAAGATCTGCAATGATAAGAGGATGTATGGATATTTATCCTCAATAGATCATTCAACCTCTGCTGAGCACACGGGTTTGTGTTTCTGTTTGTATTTCGTCTTTGTACTTCCATTCAACTGAGTTATGACTCAGAGAAAAAAAACAACAAAATGCAAATTTTACTCCAAAATGTGAATGCTGTTTATACCTTTTTTTCATAATCACCACCACAGGGTCTGTATTTATTTACATCCCCTTTGCACAGGCTACTTACAAGTCGGCACCAACCTGTTTAAGGTTAACTAAGTGCTGACCTTTATCGGCTGCAACTTTGGGTGTTCTAGCACGATCGTCCGACAACATTGAGTTGTGGGCGGCTCAGCAAGATTTAATGATACCGGGGGAAAGGTGACAATTGGTGAGAAGGTGTCTCCAGCATGGACAGCTATGGACCCCTTGAGACAGTCTAGATGAGTCAATCCTTCATTTCTACAGCCAGGAGAAAGGAGAGGATAATTGCTCTGTTCTCACTGCTGCTTCAAATTGCTTTGAGAGATGGAGGACAGTCATAAAGCCAGGAGTAACTAACCACCTTGGCTCTGATAAAAGCCTGCAGTAGGACTCAGAACATGTTGTTTTTCTGTAGTTTATTCTGTGCTAACCCCTAAATGACTCCATTATGCACAACCTCTTCAGTACAAACTGTATGATTAATGAGCTGAGTCGTTTTTTAGCTAATAAAAGACTAAATTTAAAAGGTACTTCTCAGTGAACAGTTAAAGGTTATTTTAACTTCTCTGTCGCTCTGCAGGCAAACACAAAATGTGTGTTTTCTCAAATAATTGCTTCACATGTGAAATTAGGAGCTCCCTGGCTTTTCAACTGTTTGAAAAATGCTTTTTGTGTAAGTATGATTGAAAGTTTACATGCACAAAGAATGCAGTAAAAAGAGGCGCACTGCTCCTTCAATACCAAGTCGCTACCTTCATTGTGACAAGATTACTGTTTGATCTAAAGAATGTAGAGGAAAAATGAAAAAATGTAGTCTTTTCAGTAAAAGGCATCCTGGAAAATAAAAGGATCTGTACTGCAGAATACCAGCTGTGCAGGTCTTAACAGATTCCCCTCAATCTGTGAATGTGACGAAAACAAGGAAGCAACAATATGATGGCATCTGCAGATCATAATGAAGAATAATATGCAGCCACATCTGCTTGCAGTATGTCGAACGGGAAAAGCAAAAATTAACTAAATATTGCGAGCAAATGTTCCCATGGATGCATTGGGAAATCATCTTTTCTTTTCCAAGATCACAAAGAGCTCAATATCCTACAGCTGCTGCCACTAACGCACCCCTGAGCCAAGGAAGCTAGCTGCTGTCATTCAGTGTAATGTGTTTATACCTGATTGAATGTGAGGGAGGAAGGTGCTGAAGAGGAGCACAAATGCTCAGCAGAACGTGAAAGGTCAAGAAAGGGAATCTCATCAGTATGCTTGCAACAATATCAGAATTTTTAAAATAGAAAATTCTAAGAATAACCAGCCAGAGAGCGTGACAGATCTGGTTTTAAACATGCTGGCTAACGCTAAAGAGGAGTGACATGAGTTAAAGAAATGACAGCAGTGAATGCTATTAAAACAATTGGAGAGTACTTCTTTTCTTGGACACCTCAACACTGGACAGAAATAAAATATACATGATTGGCCTATTTTTAGGTTTCAAACTCTAAATAACCTCTTGTTCTGAGCTTGTGAGGTCCCTGATATGTTATGGACAGGAACATGTATTTAATTATTGCTAACAGACATAAATGATGCAGTTGAAAGACAAATGGTTGGTGCAGTTCAGGACTGGCGGACTGTAAAACATGACATTTTTATGTCAGAAATGGGTAGTTGTTGTACAGCTTTAAACTAGTGCAAAACAAATTCCTCCATGCCTTTTTATGACATCCGAGACATTTTTCTAAACATTTGAAAGTGCTGTCATGACTCAGGGAACCTTTGAAAATAATTGAATACTTGGCGTTCTTGAATGCTTCGAGTTTAATAAATGCCATTCTTTACATTTCAGCCACAACAGGGAATGTAAAAGCTTGGTCAAAATACAAGGCGGTGCTGGCAAAAGGCAAGCAAGTCTTAGAAAAACAAACAACAACAGATAGACAGATAGATAGTCAGAAATGGTTATGATTAAGCTGTTCCTGAGTCACAAAATTTAACAATATTTTGGTCTCATGTCAACCTAGAAAATAATAATGATGATATTTGTTTATATTCCTGAAAAGATCAACAATGAATCAGTCCTACTTGCAACTACTGTATAATCTGTGTATAGAAAGACTAATATAGTTACTCATCTGTGTTATAAAGTTCAAGTTTTGATCAGAAATGATTAAAATCACATCAATGAGTCACACTGCAGCACATAATCTTTACTTTAAATGTGGGCACTGTAGTTATTACGAGTCAGTCCTTCATACATAAAATAGCTGCTTTAGGAAATTACTAAAAATAAGTAAAAAGAAATAAAAAAGAAACTATATATCTGTGACTTTTTTAAAGATCTACATTTCAGTATTAACCAGTGAGCCTGGGACTAAGTACAACTGACAGTATAGACTAATAAAAGATCGACTGAATGTCATATTTTCCACATCACAGGTCTTTATTGAGGTTTTGGAATGATGCTTTGAATGTCTGCTGCCATGTTTTAAAACAGTTGTAACTTTGTATTCTAAGATAATTTGTATTAGTTCATTTTAAACAGTCAGAATTAGCCGTAAGCTAGCGTGCAAACACAGGCACCAAGGATGTGTGTTTGTTTTCAGTTCAGCCTCTGACTGAACTAAGCTGTCGCCAGATCCAGTTGCCCTGTTTCTCTTTTTCCCTACTCTTCATTACATGACCTGAACTTTTTTCAGTCCATAGTCATCAACAAAGAGAGACTAATTACCATACAGGTCTGTGATCAGAGGCTCGAGTAATAAAACTAAAAAAAAATTAGGTTTTTGAGATTTATTTAGGGGTAATTGGAAATAACACATCTACAAAACATAGCAAAAATACCTTGGAATAAAATTTCACCTTGAAAAACCGGTTTTACCTTCTTTAAAATCTTTATTTTTTCAGTGAACTTTAGTTAAAGTTCACCACACGCACTACATGTTTCAGCTTCTCCTGCTTTTCACTCACACTTTTGATATTCTAGTAACTCAAGCAAAAAACTTTGTTTTGCATGCTAAATCCCTCATCTATTAATTATGTATTCCATCTTGAAAATGAAGCCCACATCAGCTCTGACATTGGTGTCTATATGCTCTTACAAAAGAGAGCTCTTTCAGCTCTGGCTTTAAAAGACAAACACACATCTTCATGTGAAATTCATTCTGATGACGGGGGCATTTCAGTCGGTATGCACTTCAAAATGGATTCTCCTTGTTGTTGTTGTTGTTGCTGCATACTTCACAGTCACGCTTTGAGTAATCAGTATCTCAAAATCTCTGCTGCTCCTCCTCAAAAAATCTTTGTTTTTCCTACTTTGTAGGTTCACAGAGTGGCATGCTGACGTTTGGCCTCCCTTTATTGACACTGGCACCTGGATGAGTGGCTGCAAGGTCTCGCTCGGGCAGGTGCACGCAAAACAATCACACCGCTTAACCATAAAAACGCACACACGTGTCCTCAAATGATTGATCAAGCATGCACAATCCATAACAGACACACAAAAATGAATACACACCCAAAACAAACACACACACACACACACACCTCATCTTGTTGGAGGCGCGGTGGCACAGAGCCTTTAGCGAACGACAGCAGTAAGTGATGGATGCTGCGATGTTGACAGAAGGAGTAATTATGCTTTGTCCCATGGTTCCCGGTATGGGGGCCACCCATCACTCTCCATTACGCCCCTGTGTTGTGGCAGCCTTCCACTTTGTTTAGCAAATGAAATGCTTTTCCACCTGAGTGCTCCTGAGAAATAAGGAGAGGCGTGATGGGGGGGTGCGTGTTGAGGGTTACAGGAGAACAAGGGTGAGCTGGAGCGCCAGCAGCATCCATGGTGTTGTTTTGTTGCAGCCTTTGTGTGCTTGTGTAGGAGATTTAGGGGGAGATATGGGGGAAACAAGACTAGAATCATGTGTTCTGGAAAGACAATACATCACTGATGTGTGTCAGATTGTGAATGGATCCAGTAAGAGCTGCAGAGCAATCATTTCAAACCCATACACAATCGTCTCTGACCGTGACTGTGAATGTCTTTCATCTGTGTTTGTGAGCTTTCCTTTCTCCACCTTGCTTTCTCTTTTTCAGCGACATCAAACACAAAAAAAATAGAGAAAACAACAATGTTATTGCCGCATTTGATGCAACACACAGTTCCTGAGCTGGAAATTCGGCCTCCACGGAGAATGGAGATGGAGTCGATTTCTTTCATTTTCTGTCAAATTGCAAATGAAAAGGCAGCAATTATTGACACAGCCTCTGAAATTAACGACAAATGAAGGGGAAAAAAAGCCAAACAGCAACAATTTTCTCACAGAAGGATAAAGGAGACAGATATTTTAAAAAACACAGCTTACTTTTTAAAACTACACCATAAATATCTGTCCATTTGCAATGAAATGACCATCAAACTTTTCATGCGATAGCCAGTTTGGACCAGTTTGGCGTGTTTCCCCTCCAGCCTGGTTGGTTTAATAAGATCTCCACCACCTGGATCCTGAAGGTATTATGAGCAATGATTGGCAGGAGTCATTACTGATATCAATCATCATTTGCCTCAGCACATTAGGACAATGTGTATAATCAAGCCTCCGGCCAAGGTCAAAATTATGAAATCATTACGATCTTTTCAATCTAAATGACAAGACTAATCACGGCACCTCGCAACTATTACACTGCTTCTGCCCTTATCTGTGGGCATGTGTGTGGGCATGCACTTGAGCAAAGTTGCACTTGTACAGTGATTAATCCTTGCTGTTGGGGGTTAATAAGAGTAATTTGGCCATGCGTAATGGCTCCAACTTCCCCTAAGTTTAATGGCATTATGATTTTATTATGCGGCTTGTTTCTTTCAAGCTTGTTAGGGGGATGAAGGAGCTGTGTAGGTCGAAGAGGACACACAGGAGCATGTGGCTATATTTAGCTCGAGGAGTCTTTTTACCCCCGACCCTGTCATTGAGGGAGAAAAGTTTGCAGTGTTCTTGATGCAAATAGCCTCATTTCCTCACTCTCTGCTCCACTAACCGACTAAATCCACAAGATGCAGGAAAGCCTTGAGACCTAGTTAGAGGAGGTGAGCGCTGGAATACATTTCAATATGAATGGTTCCATTAAGTCCATTTTCGACAGGCTGAGCATAATATTATTTAGAAGCGTGGCCGTGAGATGATAACAGGAGAAGGAGAAAGTGGAGTGAAATACAGGAAGCGATTGGTATTTGGTCTACCTTAATAGAGTTTACTTTTCGGAAGAAGGGAGCTGAGGAATCATTTTTAAGAGATTATTTCCTGACTGTTGTAGGATTAATGTCAGCTTGCCTGATTTAAAACACACACCAGTAGAGATCGCATGAGTTTCTACTAAACATGAACTTCTGATTGAAACAAAAATAAGATTCAAATGTCTTTAAAAAACACTGATTAAGTCACCAAATCCAAGAAAGGCTCTGCACAGCACCCACAGGTGTTTCTTGTAATCATGAAAAGTCTTCTAAAGGTGTTTCCACAGGTGTTCGGCATTATTTTCAAAGATTTTTCCAGCTAATCTGTTCTACTTTAAAGTAGGCGGAGCAAAACTGATTGTTTCATTACATTAATGAGCTCAGATGGGTAACAAACTGAATAAAAATATCATAAATAATATTTTGTTTTACCTGTTTTGTTTTAGACAGGACAAGGCCAGCTGCTTCCCCTGCTTCCAGTCTTCATGCTAAGCTAATAGCTCACGTTCTCTGGCTTCATTATTAGCTTACAGACACAAAACTGGTATCAATATTCTAATCTTGAACTCATCAGGAGAGAAAATTAGGATAATTTACAAAATATTTAACATATTTAATCCCTTCAGCTTAGTTCACATGGTTTGTGCTCTTTCATTGGTATATTATATTATATTATTATATAAATGAGTCCAGCCCAAACAATCCAAATGCTTCTTTTATCCTTCAAGCACATCGTCCAATTATATTCTTCACTACATGCCACTGGTTGTTATCCTTGATTAGACTATTTTATGAGCCTTTTCTCATTTAGCACGAGTGCTTCTTCTTGCACACGGTAGTTACAGAAGTATTTCACCAGAAAGTGCTCAATAAACCTCCAACCAGATTTAGAGCATTTTATACTGATCGTTATTGGAGGTCCCCTTATGTTTTTCTAAATGCATTATGGCGGAAAAAAAGGGCCTATTCAACAGCTGGTACTCAACATGGCAAATTAATCAGGCAGATAAAACGGGTACTGCAACCGCCTAGTTGCTACCTAAACACCTGTTGTGTCAACACTCCTGCTAACAAATTGAACAGCCATCTCCAGCGTGGGAAGACAGATATATCAGTCACACGGCGTAAGCAGCAGTGGACCATTTCAGTTGAGTCTGGACTCTTCTAAACAGCTAAAACAGCCAAAAAAACAGTATGTTTAAAGAGAGCATTTCCCCCTGAATGGGAAAGGAGGTCTGAACAGTTTACCTGACGATGGGCTGCAATTTGCTCTTTATGTGCACATCATCCAGTTATTGACCAGTCAAACCACTGTGTAAATATCTGTATATATTCCTCTGAATGTCTGTTTTCCCACCCTAAGTGAGATACTGACAGACAGTGCAGGGTGAGCAGCAGGTAGACATTTTGGACAGTTCAAAAAACAACATACAAAAAACAGCAAAACCTTTCCTGTTTCCTCAACTCTAGTTCTAGTCTCCAGGCTGCTGTGTGTGCATATGTGTGTGTGTGTGTGTGTGTGCACAAGTGAATGTCTATCTGTCAGACAACTGTGTAAGGCAATTGTGACACCTGGGATTTCACTGCGTGTCCTGTCGAAATCCGCCAAGTCGTTGGCATTTCAACAGGCCTGTAAGGTATGCAGTAAAAAAGAGATAGGGAAAAAAAAACCATAATGTTATTGCAACACCTGTATAACAAACAAAAGCTTATAAACCTGTCAGAGTTGTCAATGCGTGGTAAGCCGGATCCTGAGGGCTCTTCCGATAAAGTGTTTATGAGCAGCATACTGGCATACAAACACATCAGATATGCCCACCTACACGCAAAAATAAATAAATAAATAAGTAAAAATTGTATTTATTAATATTTCCTTTGTTTATCACCATTTTAATTATGATTGAGGTTCAGCAGGCTGGTAAATGACTGCAGGTAATGCTGATGCTAATGCTGCTGATAGGACACCTTATCTGCATTTTCTGTCAGCGGAAAACAAAAGTAGGCATCTGCAAGGCAGATATCCATCACTCTGATTTCAATTCAGAAAAATTAAAGCAGTTTTAAAAGCGGAAAACCACACAAGAATGCTTAACAAGACTTAGAGTCTAAAGTCATGCTAGCAGCTCTGTGATGCTGTGCTTTAAGCTAAATGCTAATGCTGTAGCGCTATTGTTTTTCAGATATTAAGATATTAAGTTTTCTAGGATCATTTGACATTGGCTTATAGCCAAAGGTAATGGAGTAAAATTGAGTGCAGATAGAGGTCAAAAAGTACAACCTGATTGGATGATGAACATCTGTCAAATTTCATGACAATCCAGCCAATAGTTAGATGACATTTTGCTCAAATGGACAAATGTAAACCTCGAGGTGATGCTCAAGGAAAAGTCAAGGGTCATTTAAGTCAATAGATTCTATTTTCTGTAGATCATGGGTGTCTAATCAATACCTTAATGGTGAACAAACAGTCTAAGCAACCAACTGACGGCTAGATCAACACTCTCTAACCTACAAAGCTATTGGTTTGACATTGGTTTCAGTCAAATGTGCATGTTTTACAATCCATTTCAGCACAAACAAGGACTAAAACCGATGACTTTAACAGCAATGGAATGGAATTTTAACCAAGATACACTTACAAGCTAATGAGAAAAGAACTTTACTGTTTTTAAATATAAACTAGTAAAAGATACAGAAAAGAAGTTTCCTACACCATCTTCATTTGCTGCTCCATTTAATGATCAGCTGTAGTAGAGAACTAATGACGTACCTGCCCTCTCACATTCCCTTCTCCTATTCTTGGCAGTTCGTAACAAGCTTCAATCCAGCAAAGCCAAATAGAGCGCAGCCTTTGTTCCAGCTGTTGTTAACCTCATCATTAACACTGTGCACACATCTGCAGTACAACCAATTATCCAGATACTTCACTGTAAGTCACTGTAAGTCGCAACTTGTTCTGTGCAACTGTGCAACTTACTTAATCAGTAAATACAGTTACATGTAGATGGAAGACGGACTTAGTGTGCTAAAGTTTAGTGTAGTTAGCTTAAAGTCTGGTCTGCTAATTAATGAATTTGCATAATTTAGGATGGTTAAACTGTCTGATGTTCCTCAGCGACAAGAAACAAAGTGGCTCTTTAAATTTCTAAAGTTTTGACCAATCAGAAAATTTCTTCTCCTGGAAAAACTCAGGTTTTAATCAGTTCTCCAGCTGAACTCTTTCGGCCATGTTTTGGATATACACTTACTTAAAAGGCCAGAGTTGTAATTAGGATTCACTTTATACTTGAGTTAGAATGGTAAAATAAACTAAGCTTAAAGCTATTTCTCTGCTGGACAGGGAAGCTTTTTAAGCTGATTTAAAAAAAAAAAAAAGTCAGACCTCTTCTGACCTGCTTGGCTGTTCATTACACATGTCTCAACCACTGGGCCAAGTCTTTTAGATATGGAGCGTTGGGCAGAGCACCTGCTTTTCAGTGCAGGGAGGCAGCAGAGCATTGCTTCTTGCCCAAGTTGCTGATTATGCAGGCATGCTCTCCTTCCAAACAGCACATCCCTGGCTCGTGTCTGATAATTTTAGCCTAGATTCTAGCCTGCGTCCCGCTGCATGAGAACCCAGATACAGACAGACGGAGCAAAAGGCTGCAGTGACAGACAGATACAACACTAGTTCTGGGTATCGGTTGTGTGCACTCACAGGTTTTGCCTCAATGCATCATGTAGCATGTTACCCAGGTGTGTATAAATGTGTGTATGTGCGTGCAGAGACACCCCCCACCCCCAGCTCTCTGGCTGGCTCAGCACTCTGATCATGCTGGAGACAGACCAAGGGCACCTTTCCTTCACTGTTCTCATCACTCAGGTATGTTGGGTTCACAGGAGCAAAACATTTCCTTCAAAAACTTATCCCACTGTGCAGGAAATGTTATCATAGCAAGAGCACTAAAAAATGCTCCCTTATGGGCATCTTCTGAAGTAAAAATTCTCTTTTGTACGTGGATCAAAACCCTGAAGAGCAACAAAAACCCAGACAACCAAACTGATAGCATAACAACAGATGCTAGCATTGCTTTCCTTTTCATTATGTTGCCCGTATCTTGGCCAAAAAGTTGTACTTGCATAAAATGTTTTGCATTTCTGCCTTTTCACTTAAAAAGGAACCGTAAGACCTAAGAATGAGGATATATGAACCATTGTTATGATTAAACAGCTTTTTTATTATTTTCGCACCACTCTCACCCACCACTTAGATGTTTTCATAATGTAACTGTTTTAATTAAGTAAATTTTTTGGTTTTAGGTGAAAAAGGGAGAAGAGGAGGAGAATAGAATAAAGGAATAATAGATAAAATAATAAAATAAAACGGAATAATAGTATAGAATAAAGGGATAATAGATGGAATAATAAAACAGAAATATAAAATAGAATAAAAGAGATAAGCAGCACTCATGCTACAGCAACAAAGGGCTTTCCCAAACCTGTATAATGACATAAGGTTAAACCAAATCTCAGATTTAAAAACTTTACTTGGCTTTTTCCTGTATTCAGCTCCACATGTTGAAGGAACACACCAGTCCATTCATCCAGAGGCAAAACATGAACTCCCAGGAGTGTATTTCTGTAGAGGAACAGCAGAGTGTCTCCTCTCACTGACAAGCTCTGCTGTAGATTCAACATGTTCAATCAGTTTAAAAGCCTGAAGCCAATGGTGTGGTCCCTCCAAGAAGGCTGATGGTGGGAATTTGTAATTGAGTAATTATGTAATTGTAAATAACTCTAATTACATCTGAGCTACTTTCTACAGAGCAAAAACAGATTATTTTATACTTAATGAGCAGCTGTGTAGAATTTCTGATACACAGAGAGCTCAGATCTGATTATTCAAATCATATGTTGTTATCCAGATGAAAAAGACACATTCATTGAGCGACTACAAGCATGATGTCTGTTCATAAAACATGGCGGTGATGAAGTTGACCTGTTAAAATCCACCGCCTGCAGTTATTATAGATAATTCATGTTCACAGCAGAATCCAGCCTCCCACACAAACACACACACACTTCTTTACTTATCATCAGGATCAATGACGAGACTACAGATCAAGGGATTCACTTGGTCCCATAACTTAAATGAGGTCCACAGACAGACATATACACATGCACGCACTCATGCGCATACACACAGACTGAGTGTTAATATTGACTGAAAATGATGCCCATGGGCTGGGTGAAATTGAGTACAGATGCTAACAATTCATCACATGTCAGATCTACTCCTTTGGCCTGACAGTCAGCTTATGATATCAATAACACATACAGACTGCCACACACACACAAACACACACACACACACACACACACACACACACACACATACACAAACATGCAATGTACCATGTATGTAGACTACATGTTAGAGTTAATTGCTTATAGAGTTTTGTAGTTGTCGTATCGATAACAATGGCTAAACCTGCTATGAGCAATACTGTTGATTCCAAAGTGCTTAACAACAAATGGACCTAAAACAAGCAATTCCCTTGTTTCAGTCATATTATAAAAATGATAATTATGAAAAACATCATCCTAATAGGACCACTGGGTCCAAATAGATGGGATGCAAATGCAGAAAATGATGCAGATACTCTGAAAAATTTCTGGCATCATTGTAGGAAAAAAATATGCCTTCAAAAAAAAAGACATTTAGTAGAATGAGTGCAAATACAAGCTAAAATATAAAACTACTTTACTAATTCCTTTATTTTTGTGGGGAGGACTTTCTTAGTGCTGGATGCTGGCATCCCTCTTGTGACTGCTGGACATCAGGATCATCAAACATCATAAAAGCAGTGCTTATGCACCAAAGGAAAATGAACAAATGCTTAGTAAAGTAATAGACCCTGTGGGCGTTAAGGACCATGAACTCCTCCAGGTGAATCTGGTGTGCAGAAGACTGTTGCTATTCAATCAGGTGAAATATGGAAAAAATGTGGAAAAAGCAGGCAAAGTATAAAACTTCTTGGTAAAGTTTGTAGCTCCATTGTTGTTCTACTCTTTTGCTAGCAAGTGTCCCAAGTTTCACAGCTTGATCTTGATCAGCTGCAATCGCGCAGTTGAAAAGTTGATGAAAGGTACAAGTCTTTCTCATGAAAGTTATGAATTGCATCAGCTTCATGCACACTGTTGTGCACCGTTCATTTGTGCACAACAGGAATAGTCATGTGAGTTCTTCATTTCACTTCTATATGCAGTGAAGCTCCACAGAGCCTAAAGGAACAGCAGAATCCAGCAACAAGCAACACTTCTCACATGCAAAAGATCATGTTATCTATTCATAATTAGAAATTATAAGAAAATAAGAAAATATTGATTGCAGCCACTTTAAATCATCCAGTTTAAAGTTTCCTCTTCACTGGTTCCATCTTAAATTCAAACCTGGAGTATTGTTGCATATTCCAGCTCCCTCATTTCTGAAATCAGCCTGCAGCTATCCGTCAAATTCCTCGTAGAAACTCGCCCTTGTGGCACACGGTGTCAAATGCAGCACAGAGAGTGATGGAGCCTGCCAACTCCTTATTATTGATCTCATTCATTTACTGTAATAGTATTTGCTAAATTAATGTGATAATTTATTGAAGTTATGGCGCTACGTGCAGCCCATGCAGAACTGTTTGGTCCTGACTAAAATCAGTGAAATGCAGTATCCTCACACCACGAGGTGTTGCATTTTATTCTGCAGTATATGAGATGAGAGATGAGGGACTTAAGCTTAAATGTGAAATGTAGCATTTATTGTTTTGGCTCTCGTACTGTACACAGCTGAAGGAGGCGGGATGAAGATTAGAAAGGAGCAGAGCAACACGCATTAAATTTTTAAAGTCGCCGCCACGACTATGCGCGACCATCTGTTCCCCTAAGTTAAGTTTATAACAACTAAGACTCACAGGATCAAAGAGGTACTCTCCGTTTTGATGACCAATTGTGAGAATCAACTTTGATGACATACTTTTTTTTTTTTTCCTCGTTTTGTTTTCCGATGGCCATCTGCCACACCGGGACGATGTCAGCATTTATTTACACTCTCCCCGGGCTATGATCGCTTCCTTTTTTTATGCAGAATGCACTTTCTTCTTCATTTAGAGGTGAGGTGATGCTTGGCTCCAATCCATCCTGATTTAGGAGTTAATGAGGTCTGTGTTTCACTGTGATGTCACTCGGTGGGGGGTCCTACTAATGAGTCAGACATACCCTGCGTTCGTCTCCGTCCATGTAATATTCACGTCCAACGTATGCCTTAAAACAGCATGCCGGATGCATGAGCCTTTGATCAGACGTGTTACTCAATGGTATTCGATGCGAAAGTGGGGGGTGAGCACATGGTGCGGCCAGTTTGGTAAAACATGAAGTCATTAGTAGCTACAAGGTGATATTTTGTGCCCAAAAGGCTTTTTTGTTGCTTTGGGTCCAATTAATATTCAGAACACTTGGTTCTGGGTTTGGGAGGGCAAGCTGAGTTAATTCAGAAGACACACACATGATGGAAAAGAGACCCACACACACACACATGAATGAACACGAGGCCACTGTCTCATGCTCTAAATCAGTGACTCATTGACTGCCATTTTATCTTATTATTCACTTTTAGCCGTGCAACAGTGTCTCTTTTGGTCAGTTTTGGTCAGACTTTGGTTCAGGCTGAAGTGGCTCGATAATTATCAGATGAACTGCTGTTGAGCTCTGCACAGACATTCATAGTCCTCAAATGATGGTCTTCAATAGGGTCAAAATTTAAATTCTTCAGCCACAGAACCATCATGACTTTGGGAAAAAGGTCGCTAACTATAACTACTACTCATATTCTTCTACAGTGACACAGAAGGACCCCAAAGGCTCCCTCTCTTTCTCTAACCTGAGCTTTTATTCATTTTAACTCTCTCTAAACACGCAGTAAAGCTGCACAAAAACAGCTTGGATAGCCGGGTCCACACTTTATGCTCCAAAAATCCGAAAAAAGGTCGCAGTATTGGGGCATCAAGGCAGTTTGACAAGCCTCATAACGCTTTTGCTCTGTGCTTGACCATTAAAACATCAGGAGTCATTTAAAACACTTGTGTCAGATGTTCTGGGCCTTTAACATCATTATCTTGATGTCACACACACATATGAACCCCGCTATGACAATGGGAGCACGACAGAATGCCATTTATCGTAAAATGAACCTTTAAAAAAAATGTGCCGGCTCGTAATACCCACGTTATGGTTCTGCCGGGTTTCCCTTTACAGTTGACAGTCGTTGTGTCAAGTATTTATCTAAAATGAAAATTGACCTGCTATAAAAGTGAAAAAGGCAAGAGCGAGATAAAACCGCAAGAAATCCTGGAATTATGAGAGCGTTAAGTCTCAGGTTGTGGACTTCTAACAGTCATCGACGGCAGTAAAACGGCCTTATGATGCCTGTAATTGGCTTTGTTACAATATTTAAGCTTTAAAACACTGAGACAAACCAAAGATGCTATCATACAGTTAAATTACAGGCACATAAGCAACACATGAGAGTATACAAGCAGAAATAAAACTAATAATAGTCGCACAATCATATCATTAATGTCACCCGACGGCTGCGTTTGTCTCTCCTCTCTGTCTGTGCCGCTCTCATCAGGGAGGTTAGCCAGATTGCAGCCAGAGGTTTAGACAGCTCCTCTCCTCCTCCTCCTCCCTCTCATAGATCTCCCCGAGATCAGTCATAATTACAGCGACTCCCGCCGCTCGGTGATGTCTCCCCCCCACCCCCACCCCATGTGTTACCATGGCAACGCCTGCCATCATGATGAGGCGGGAGGATTGGCGTGAAGGGGATCTGTATTTCCCACCGGCCATATCTGATTAAAAAAAAAAAAAAAAAAAAGCATGGCTAACAAAATGGGGGCTGGGTGGGTGTCGGGTTTGGTTTTGTTTGGGGGGGGGGGTTGCTGGGGGGGTGAGACTTTTTTTAATTTCCACACACTGCTGGCTCTTGAAGGTCTCTCTCATCCCGGAGAGAGATACAGGGTCGCCGCCGCCGGTGGCTTTAATGGCTGCCGGCGGGCGGGCGAGCGGGGGGGGGGGGGGGGGGGGGGGTTAAAAATTTTTACCTGTCAGACCCCTGTGAATTTTTTTTTGCACCTAACGACCCCACCAGGTTAAACGTTGAACAGAACAAAAAATTACA
>JAQMCX010000041.1:10370858-10460471 GCA_029814765.1 Acanthurus leucopareius | reverse complement strand
CCCCCCCCCCCCCCCCCCCCCCCCCCCCCCCCCCCCCCCCCCCCCCCCCCCCCCCCCCCCCCCGCCCCCCCCCCCCCAAAAACTGTACTTGCATTCTTGATAAGACAGAAAAGGGTGATGATAGATCATATGGGTTAATCTAATAGGTCTCCACTTGTATGATTTAAGTCCATTATACCGGTGTGTGTGTGTGTGTGTGAGACAGGAGGTGTCTGCATGAATGAATGAAGGAGATAGAAAGTGATAGGCAAACACACACACACACATTCCCCTGGACTTTTCTTCAAGGGGAACGTATGAATTATACTTTAACTGCAAACTTGCAACCAAAGCGTGCGTCTACAACTTTGACGTGTCATTATGGCGCCATAAATAATAGAAACCTTGGTGCTTTTTCAGCGTCGGAGAGAAGCTGCTCAACTTAAGGTGCTCAATTATGAATGCTGCACAAAACACACTTCATTATAAAATCAGGTAAGGTCGGGTTAGGAACCAGAAACTTCAGCTTGGATCCAGAATGAACTCACCAGTTTTGTTTTGGTGGTCTCCTCCACCTCGTCCCCCTCAGGTCTGCCTTCAGTCGACCAACGGGGGGACGGCCAGTTAATTAAACAAGCAGGAAATGGACTTCATGAAAAGTTAATTAGGATGTTAATGAAAGCAAAAGGGGCTGGACTGGTGCTGCACTGATAAAGCAGTGTCAAGCATGTGTGTGTAGGTATGCACACACATGCTCCAGCCGGCATTGGCTGATATCTCGCTCAGTCGGATAAGTTGAGGAGAAAATAGGACCACAATCACGACTCGCCCCCCCTGCAGGGTGAACATTAATTCCCTTTGCCGTGAAACGATGCAGCAGTTTCAATTGAATCTATCAATCGCATGGAGAATGGGTTCAGATATTCAAGGTTGCGGTCATGTTTGTGCGCGGATCAGGCAGACTTTTATCTGCAAAAGGCTGTTGTTTTGGCCTGAATTTCAAATAGGTTACTGGGGATTACTTTCCCTCTCATCTGCCTCGCTGTTTACTGTGTGTAAAAGTAGAATTTGGATTTGCGAGCAAAGACTAAGCCCTTTTTCGCTATTTTATTCATTTATTTATTTTTTTTACCTCTGATTCTGGACAACTAGTCTCTTTTTTATGCCTTTAAGTGCACTGATTTTTACATTTTAACTGTTTGTAAATGGATGACACACAATTAAACCATAATGCATTAACAAACAACATTAATTATTAATTTCTGTCTTGTTTTTTGACTAATTAACTAATAAAAGCATGCTGGAATTAATTTATCCATACTGACATTAATTTTACTTTCCCATGCCATCACTCTAAAACTCCATTAGAGGACGAATTAAGTAAACAAATAATGAAGGAATGTTGTTACACAGGTGCACTTGACAGAATGAATAGATAAATAAAATGAGAAACAAAGCATAAAATACACCTGAAGAGCCACCATCTGTTAAAAGACCAGAATGAAGTGGAAACATCGGTGCAATGTGGTGAAAATAAAAACAAAATAAAAGGTTTAAATTATTAGAATTTTCTTTGTAAGAGAGAAACTCTAATCTCTTCTCTCTTTTATGAGCTAAGAGTTGTTAAAAAAGCTGTTTTGAGTGGAAAGGTCAGACTTGAAACAGACAAAAAAAAATAATTGCGAGGTATAAATAAGTCCAAAAATAACTAATGCTAGAAATAATTAGGAATGAGCCATTTATGTTTAAGATACAAAACATCTTTTTTTCTGAATTATGACATTTTTTTGAAGTGTTGGCGAGATTCATTAAAAATCTTCCCTCAACTACAAGAGCAGTAACGTCAGTGGAAACAACCATTAAAAGTGAAAATTTGAAAAACCTACTAAAGAAAAAGTCAGATAGTACCTGCTCCATAAATCAGTCAAAAATACTTTTTACTTTAATTTTATTTTACATTTATACTTAATTGTATTAATTTTGGGGTGGATTATTTTAAAAGCCTAACAGACCACTGTGGCTTCTATATAAGTTAATGTCATTACAATAACATCAAATATTAACATTACACAGAAAAAACCAACATTAACTAGCTAACTGCATTTTTTACCTCCAGTCTGTGTAACTAATTTAATCATCCTTGTAGAGGTTTGATGAGATCTAAGTATTTCAAAAGACAGGTGGGGCTTCTGTTTCTTAAAAGCAGCTGCCAACTTGGCGTCTGTAATACAGATGCTCAATTATCTCCTTCTGCACTCAGTCACTCTATTAAAACAGTAAGCTATTTGGCACATGCTGTGAGGTAAAAAGAAGATTAGCAGCTAAAAAATATACTGAAGTAAGTATATAAAGACAGTATTTTTTAAAAAAAGAACAATAAAATCATTAAAACATCAACTTTTTTAACTTCTGTGCATCACTTCTAATGCCCTACTTTCAACCCCTGGGTGTGTGTATCACAAAACGCTGACAGAACAACCACACATCCATCTTTTCCAACGCTTAAACTGCTATTAATAAAATAAGAATGTGTGGTGTGAAAGTGCACACCTCATGCATACTTCAGACCAAGAGTTCACAGTTTCCTCCAGATCACTGTGGGTGATCTGATGAGGTGGAAATTAAATATAAAAGATGTGATAAGTTTAATCATTCTATTTATTTCCATTGGAGCCATAGTTTCCTTGTAAATAACTATGAATTACTTTGTAAAATAAGCCTGTTTCAATATGAACTCATTGCTCTGCCCTCACTGTTAACAATAATTATTGAGCCATCAATGTGAGATGCTTTACAGATACGGTACATGTGATGAATTATTGATATAGGTGCTATAAATAGCCACAGTCGTGCTTATGGTCACCATGATGACAGCTGCACCTCGCTGATGCAACACGATTGGTGAAATTGCACTCTGTCTCCTTTGCTCTTCTTCTCATTGACATGTCTATTGAGAGGTGGAGTGGGCGCAAGTATCGACGCGTAAATGGATGTTTAAGGGCATCGCTACATCCATTTATGGGTGGTCGAAATTTATGGAACAGGACGAATGCATAAACAGGAAATACTGACGAAGAGAGAGTGTTTTCGAATGTTTGAGTTGAGTTTTACGCATCTGGCCTTTTGCTCGATGTAATATTAAAGGCTGTGCACAAACAGACCATTACAACAGGCGATGATTCAAGCTTCACCTCACAAATCTTAACATTCAAAGCTACTTCTGAACTTTTGCATTACTCATTCTTTTCCTCGAGGATGACCTTGTTGCATGAAAGCCTTCAATACAGCATTCGCCTCTGAATCTGCACATATTTGCAACTAGATGTTCGAACATGTGACGCACCGTTTCTCCATTCTCCTCTTCTTTTTTTTTTTTCTCCGGTGACTTCAGGCACTTGTTGTGAGCGCTGGAACACAATGCTCCTGGAGTTGTACCCATGGGTGGATTATGTGAGCCCCCACAGCTTGAAAGATGGATGAATGTGGTTTCTTCCCCCTCAGCATTTCGAGTTCCATCCAAGCTGCTTTTTGTACTGCTGTGTGTGTGTCTGTTTATTGTAAACTGCACACATGTAAATGGATAATGGGACTTCTGTTGTGTGTATCAGCTAGTCTATTATCTCCACATGTGTCATAATAATCATGCTTTGTGACTTCACTATAGATGCAAATATAAGAGTGGGCTATAAAACCTATTGTTCTCTCAAAGATAATGGGAAACTTGACAAAAACATTCATTATTTAAATGCTCAACTTGAGCATCTAAACAGATTACACCACCCACGCATAATCAAGCACTTAGTGTAAACAAAAACCTTCATTTTAAAGCTTTTTTTTAAAGCAATTAAACACTAAATCACCTCGTGCAACATCTCGACAACCCCAGACTGTGTGCAGTCTAAACTCATGTAACTGACTGACACATGCGTCTACTTCCAGGGAATTGAACCATGTCCGTTTTGCACAGTTTAAACATTTATGTTTGTACAATATACGCAGCGCTTCAAACATTTAAAACATTTATCAGCTGAAGTACAGTTATATTAATGATGCATTCTTTCACACTTGACTGCCATGAGCTTGTGTGAAGTTTAGCTGTTGGGCTGCCTCACTGTCAAAATATCCTTTGTTTGACATGAAACTGTGGAAGCCTGATTCACTACGGTTTTGATTTTTTTGTCACTTAAGAGTGCAGTGTTTAAGTCAAAGGAATACTTTCTTTATTTCTGACTCTGATGGGTATCTTTAAATCCATCAGGTGTGTTTCTACAACTTTACTTTCTTTCAAAAGAGAAATAATTGAGCCTGTTTGTTGGCTAACAGTGAAAAAAAGGAATAAAGTGTGTTTTTAACGCTAAAGTTTAGCTAGCATCATGACAACAACATTAACCCAAAACTATGAACATCAACCGGTCATGGACTCATGATTTTTACATGCTACACCGATATTTGTCCTTCTTAAAATGAGATTTAACAATAATGGGTAGCATTTTCAACACCATAATAATGCCATAACATGAAATAAACAATCATTTTTTATGACCATTATATCATAGTTGAATGGATAGAAGAATTATGACTTCAGAGACCTTGTTACAGACATTTTTGCTTGTTCTTCTTTGAGCTAGCTGCTAAATGCTGCTAGCTAACTGTTAGCTGTTTTTAAATGCCCTGCTAGCATGCTGCGCACCTAAAAGCAAAACTACACACTGTATTTGTAATATTGCATGCAAAGTTGGCAATGTTTGAATAAGCTACTTATTAATTCTTTGTGAAACAGACTGTTTAATTTTTAAATAGATATCAACAAAATGAGGTGCCTTGCAATTACACATTGCCTCCATGTTGAGTGCAGCAGCTTAAGTCAATCATAACCAATACTTTTGCATTGCACCCATGCCTCGTGTATGAGAGCCATTACCATAATCTTTCATTAACATGCCAATTTAGTATGCACCAACCAAACCTTTGCCCCTTTGTGCAGACAACACGGTCAGCAATCAACCCAATTTGTATTTAATAGATTAAAACATGGAAAGCAATTTAACGTACCCTTGACTATGCAGCTTACAAGACCAAGAAAAATCTAAAAAAAAAAAAATATGGATATACTAGCAGCAGGTCTGGATGGGCTGCTTAGCATGAACAGTGTAGCAGATTGCACTCGAGGCACTGCAAACGGAATAAGACCTCTCATGCCTTCTGCTGTCCCGGTTTCACACTCTGGTTAGGGAAAGGTTAGCTGTCCAATTGGAAAGGGCTCCCTTCCAGGACACCAGAGTCAGACTTGAGTCAAAGCTATTACAAGGGGCAAATAAGTTGCATGAAATATTCACCCGAGCCCATGTCCAGAGAAGTGCAACCATAAATAATTCACAAAGGGAAGTTAGAGGCATGTCTGTGTTCTCCTGGAATCTCACATTTCCTTAAGTCTGCCTGTTTTGTTGTAGTAAAAATGCTGTTTGTGTGACTATCATTCATTTCTTTATGCATTGCATTTCTTTGATGCTCAATTCAGAATTAATTTCTAATTCTTTATTCAAGAACTGGGTCTTCATGCATTCTTGACACACTTACACTGATGCCAAATGTGAAAGTGGTTCACTAATAACAAAGCAAGTGTTTAAAATAATCTTTTTTTTTTGTAGAGGAAAACCTAAAGTAATGACAAACACTGAAATCTTGCTTTCATGAATAATTAGAAATCTATTTGGAGGGATGCTTATAAAAAAAAAATAAAAACAGGAAACAAACAAACCAAAAGCAATTGCAAAGGCCTTTTTTGGAGCAAAGCAAATCACACGGACCACAGTCTTTTGGTGTGAGCCAGCTCTGCAGTTGTGTAAGCTCGGGTGAATCCAAATCCAAATCCTACATAACAATTTGTTGTCATGGAGCTTAGCATTCTGGACAAAGCTCCCACTAAAATGTGTGTGTTTGTTTGTGTGTGTGAATGTGAATGTGAATGTGAACGAAACTTTGATGACAACAAAAAGCAAAAGAGCGACGGCGCCGCTTTACCCCCACTCCCCAACGTCACAGCTCGACCTGAATTAATCGCGTAAATTTCCCCGATCATTAATGGTGCGTTGGCCTCAGGGAGAGTCTGCAGGTTTCGCCTGTGCGAGGCATGCGAAAGATGGTTATCACTCCAACTGAGAAACGAGCTGCTCAGAATCAGCTCGCCTGGCGGATAAGTTTAAAACTCAGCTTGAAGGAAAGAGAGGGGAGGATGATGAACGACGTCTTCGGGAAGAAAAGCAGACGATGGTAACTACGGTGGAGGTTTGTGTAAAAAATGATGAGTGAGAGTGAACAAAAAAGCCGATGGGATAAAAAAAAAATGCAGGATGTGATTTGGAAGCAGCATTCTTGGAAAAAAATAAAAAAACGACAGAAAGACAGAGAAAGGGAGATTCAGATCAGAGCTTTCATTCAGGCCATTAGTGGCCCCGCTGTGGGCTTCAGGGCACACCTCTGTGATGAACTAGCAGCTTTTTTCTTGTACAAAGTTGCTTTCATGACTGGAGGAATGTACCAGAACATCTCATTGCCTTTCAGGGAACTGACAAATAGAGCGGCTGCAACATAAATAGAAAAGGTGAGAACTCAAGGAACACCTTTTCAGCTTTTTCATCCCTTCTGGCTCATTCACATGCAGCTGCTTTAAAACACTTTTCTTTCACAACTCAGTTTTTAGGTTTCTGTAAAAAAGGCGACACACTGAGACATCATTAAAAAATCCTTTTGGATGGAGAAATAAGGGGGTATCAATCCATTAATCTGTTCAAATTTGGGATGTCAGAAGTGAGCTTGTACAAGATAATCTTTGTGTCTTACAAATTAGATTTAACACCTTTGAGAAAAGGAAGAACACGTCTACAATCTTTCAGGTGAAAAGCAGAAATGATGAGCTATTATTGCATCCTTTCTCGAGTAAATACACTTGGGTTTTTTTCCTGGTATATCCTTTGTTGGTCTGGTACATGCTGCAACCTTCAGGGCTTAAAAAAAGAAGCCAAAACATCAGTTTCTCAAATGGCTACTTGAGGCTGGCTCCACAAGTGAGTCAATCCCCACAGAGCTCCATATTTAAATGCCCAGCTTCACAGCAGAAATAAACATGTTTACAGCTTGGTGCAAGAAGTGCTTTCTGTCTCTATATCTTATTTTCCTGTTCATCTGTCCAGGGGAATATTTCTTTTTTTAACTTACTTATTTAAATTATATTGATGGTGCATAATTAAGGGCATTTTAGCCTCTAGCTGTATGCTAGCTGTCACATGATCATTTATAGCTGTGCATATCACTTTCTTGTCAAAATACAGTCAAAAAAGATGTTGAAATCCATAACGCACAACTCATAAATGTACTCTCTATGATCTATTATGACCAGTGATATCACCTCAAGGTCATAATTTTTGGCCACAAAGATTAATTCATATAGAAATCTCACCTTAAGATAGCAACAAAACGACAGAGAAATTTGTGATTAAATGATATGATTCTCACAATAATCATCATCATTATAAGCCTGCATCGTTTTACCAACTTTCATAGGAGGCTGGGACTTTTCACTTTTAAAGGAAAACACAGTACAGCTTGGTTACAACCCCTTTCTACACAAGCACATGATGGTAAAACTAATCAGTCAATTAATAAATTGTTACTTTTGACCCTTTTTTTAACTGCAGCTAAATTTCTGGTACTGTACTGCAGATGTTTGGACATTCCTGCACAACTATATTATTGTCAAAATGAAAAATACTGTAGTTCTGAAGATCAAAACATCCCATTCATGAATACACGCCAGAGTGCAATGTATGGTATTGATTGTGAAATGAGAGCTAGAAGATGTAACGAAGCAGATCCAGTAGTTGTTCTCACAATAAAATGACTTTTGCACACATTTCTTTCATTAAGTAGCTAAGCAGCATTTGTTCGGTTACTGATGATACATTCCACATTTGCCCCTCATATTCATGATGCTTGAGCTGCAGTCATTTGCATCGCTTGCACTGTCAATAATGAGGTCCACCCACCAGGTATGAATAATATTAAGAGCACAAACTGTCTCATTATAAAAAAAAGGGACAGCTAGTACACGCACAGTGATACATATAGCTGTTATTTGCCTGTTAGCTGACCTGGTGCCTTGGAGAGGGCTGACTTAGCTCATATTTCAAAGCATGCTGGATGTCATGTTTGATCATATTATCTTGACTGTATAACATTACCCTGAGGAATTCAGGTGTATATCTGAGACTGGATTCAGCTAAAGGGACGATACTGTGCACTGAAGACCACATAGAGACTACTAGTAACTGTTTGTTGCCCTTATTGAAAGTGCTTTCTGTGCAAGATGACAAGAAATGTGCAAAAATGATCCCTAAAAAACATAAATTCGTACCTCATTTACACAATGAAAAAAATAGAGCAGAACTCAGAAATAAATAGTCATTTGCTGGCAGTTGTTTTACTTTTCTATCCTTGTGTTTGTCCTCTGTGCAGCATAATTATAGTTTCCGAGCAGATGTTCATGCACACAGGTATTTCAATATGGATGGATGGGAGCACTGAGCACACAGAAGACAACACTCAGCTTGGCGTCTACTCCTACTTGAAATGAGGAGCGGTTGTCGTGCTGCGCAGAGATATGAATGTGTGATAGGTGTGACACAGTTGGCATCAGACTAAATGTCTAATAAATGTGATTGTCAAAGCTAATCACGCTAATTGGGCCTGTTGTGCTGGAGTTGTAAAGTATAACAACACATTATGCTGCATTTATACTGCGGCTCAGGTATCTCCTTTTTATTTTCCTCCAGTAAGAAATACACTAAAGGGGATAAGAAAATCAGACTTAGTGTACATAAATATACATATAAATATATATCTAAACCAAGTGATACACGTTGACATTATTTTAAATTCTCAAATGGAGAAAATAATGTAAATTGTAAAGATATTAATCATTCTTTTTCAGCACAGTGACACATATTGGACCCTAATATGAGGAGGCTTACATGTTGTTTTGGCCTACAGAAAGGATCTGCACAGAGTTCAACTGGCTAACAAGCTTGTGAAATAATTAATTGTCCTGCTGTTTTCTCCAAACAGTAAATGATGCCTGATGCCAATTTTGGAACAAACTCAGCCTACAACACATGCTATTATGCTGCTATTTGCTCTGCTCAGATATAAAGCTGCAGTAGGAAACACATTTATGTAATTTAATGCCTTTTTTATCAAACCAGTGGTGTGCATCTCCCACATTTGTGGTTCAAATGAGCCGGAAATTAATGTATAAACTCCAAATTAAATGTGGGCAACAAATGTTTTTACCTAGCTCACAACTCTGTACAGCTTTAGGTAAATCATTAACAGCAAGTCTGACTACAACCTCTCTTCTTGCACTTCCACCACAACAAACTACATGTCTGCAAAACTACAGGCAATCCCCTCAGCCTCAACTGTGCTTTTTAATTAGCACTAATAAGCTAATATCAGCATGCTATCACACTAAACTAAGATGGTCAACAAAATAGGATTAAAACCTGCAAACATAAGCATGTTAGCATTGTTAATGTGGTGTTGGCATTTATCTAACTTTAGCACCGAGCTAACTTCAGCTGGTGACTAGATTTTGAATCCATTGTAACGATAATAAACTCGAGCCTAAGCACCACATACACAGACGGGCTGTTTTATGCTAAAAATGTAGACTTTTGTTTGAATGCACTTTCACTGCCTTGTTAAAATCATCACTCAGTTAAGTGGATTGTGGACTCTTTTGTTGGCCGGCTTCACCTTTTGAGCCCCACTTCAGCCAGTGAAGCAACATGGCTGATTATAAGTGGAGCACAAGGCGAGGTTGTCATTGTATAAAAAGCTTTGCACAGCAAAGATAAATGCTGGTTGTATTCATTTGATTTGTTGTAATCATTGCTTTTATACAAGCTATTTTAAAAATGTATTTTTCTATTAAAAAAAAAAAACCCAAATGCACCAAAATGTGTGTTGGTTTCAGTGCTGGATGGCGAGGTTGTGCTCAGTGAAGTTTGCAATGATAAATTTGTGGAAGTGGACACATACAACATGCTGTTTCTTTGATGTGAAAGTAAAATATGCAAAGGGTTTTCTTATCTGCCCTGTTAGAGCATATACAGAATGAGATAATGGCAGTTTAATAGTTTAGACTAACTTCAGCTCCAAAGTCAAACTGCTGAAACTTAGAAGGAAATGCACAATTTTTGAGTGATAAATATCAATGATCATGGTTGTAAAAGTTATCAACAATACCTTTATTCTAGTAGAAAATAAAGTCACATCATCATTTTATCTCATTTGGTACCCCAGCTGTGATCCCTGTGATCCTATGACAAAGGGAGCCCAACTTCCAATCGAGAAATAAAGGATAAAAAATTTAATTTTAGGCATCTGTGTGAATGTTACCAAAGATAACAGAAAAAGCAGACGACTGCAGACTGCTGAATCACTGCACTGACCAACTCAGGCGTAAGGGGGATCAGCCAGAGCATGAAACATGTGAATAACAACTCCTGTTTTAGGAGGGCAAGTCCCAAGTTAGACCACTGAGTTGTTTACATGTAGTAAATATAGCCAAACCTTGTATTCCCATGCCAGAATTAAGATGCTAGTACACTGCCCCGCGGGGTGGTCGCTGATGGAACGACTCTGACATTGTGCTTTCCACGTGGACATACTGAGGCTTCCCAGTCAGGAAATTAGCCATCCAGCTTGTCAGTTCCCCAATGGGATTACGTCTGAGTACACCAGATAAGAGTCTGGGAAAGGCAGGAGCTGTCTGTAAACTGGTGTATATTCACTCGGTTTGTTCGGCTAAATCAATGTCTTTTTTCCGACCTACGAAAAAAATCTCTACTTTTTTTTTCCGTCTACTTCACTCTAGTGCCAAGTGGTGGTTTGTTTGCCAGGTGTTGCTGGTGGTAGGTCACTGGGTGACTGTGTAATGCTAATTAGAATTAGCCAGTGGAGCAGGAGGAACACTGGGTACCTAATCTGCTCCCACACTGTTCCCACTACTACCTGCGGACCAGCAGGAGTGCTGAAAGATTAACTTATCCCATGCTAATGCAGAGCCGGCAGCAGTAAAAAACTCCACATCATGATGAAGCATCAACTATCAGTAACTTTGCCGATTTGAGACTTTGCCAGTAATCTCTGAATAATTAATTGCGTGTCACTGAATTGAATACAGGCGAGTTAATTTAAGGCAAGACAGTAATCTTATTGATCTAACTTTCTTCCCTTTGTTACTTTCTTTCTGTCATTTCTTTCTTACATCCTTCACTGCACTGATAGAGGTCAGTAAGTTGGCTTTTGAAGAGAACATTCTGTGTGATTCAACAGCGGATCTTTTAATAAGAATCTCCAGGGGAAACTGGTAGGTTGACCATGCAGAGGGACAAGCAAGTAGTGAGACAAGTAAGACAGGCAGCAGCAGACTATAGATTAAAAACACACCGATGGCAATGAGCATTAACCAACTGAAGTATATTCTTTGGAGACACTGCATGTCTGATTTGAAAATAACAAGTTATTTACCATGATCAATTCATGAAAAAAAATAAAAAGCTAGCCATTGGTGATGCAAACTGTAAACTGGACTTATAAAACAGCAGCTTTAACGAAATAGGGAGTCTAAAACCATGCAAGAGGCTGCAGTGAGGCTGCACTTTCGCACTGTTGTGTTTTCAGCTAAATGCTAACATCAGCATGCTCCAAATAACACTGTTAATATTGTTAACATTGTTTTTGTTACTGTTGTTATTGTTATTGTTGACATTGTTAACATTGTTTTTGTTACTGTTGTTTTTGTTATTGTTGTTGTTGACATTGTTACTGTTGTTTTTGTTATTGTTGTTGTTGACATTGTTAACATTGTTGATTGTTCATATGCTTAATATTAATTAAGCTAACATCAGCTAAGCACAATGTGCAGCTGAGGCTGATGGGAATGTTTTGCATGTGTTTAGCGAACTGATGTTTTGGTTGGATTGGAAAAGGGATTAGTTGATGGTGCCAAATAATAACTTTCACACTCCTCTCCATAAGTAGTCACTCATCAAAAAACACTACATTTGCCTTTGACTTCCCTTCATTAGTTAACAAACCAATTACAGAATCAGCCTGTTTATTCATTTTATTTTTCTACTTTTAATCTTTTTCTTAACAATGGCAGCAATGCTGTTTTTCAGACATAAACAGCAGATCAAAGCTTCTCCTTGATCTTAGGGAAACTTGGCAAAATGTAAATGCAATCAGCCCAATTATTTAGATTGCTTGTCAAATATACTAAAAAAAAACAAGGTAGTGATGTTGCACAATGTCTGTCTCTGCCTTCTGTTAGAAGGGAATAAAAGTTCGCAGGCCTTTCCATGACCTTGCCACACCTTAGCTTTTGCTGAATAGCCGCTGCTAATTAAAACTAAAAAAAAAAAGAAGTTTCATTTGGCTATCAATGCTAATCCTGAGGCCATGAGGCGTAACCGATAAGGAATATCTCATGCCACTCAGCCCTAATCAGAAGAACAGATGTCTTTCATCTCTGACCAGCAAGGTGAGGAGAGTCAGAGGCCAATGCTTGATTAACAGTTTGGACACTGAAGCACAGAGAGGAAGCGTGTGAACGGATACACAACACATGCAACCCCCCCCCCCAAAAAACTATGTGGTTGCATTGACTGACGCATGCATGCAAAAATCAACGCCCACACATATGGATTTAAACCCATGCACGCAGACACACATGCATTGCAGACGCCCATCGCCCACTCCCCAGTTCCCTGCACAGTAGTGGTCTTCCAGGCTAAGCCCAGTGAATCTCCTTTTAATGAAGTCCGGAGGTAAAAAGTGCACACTCTCCCTCGCTGACAAGCCGGCGCTCATCTGCCTTTCATCATTACAGTAATGGACCCAGTCCCCCACCGAGTAGTTTACTTCTAATCCATGTCGATGACGCATATTACTGGGGGATCGAGATTGACTGGTTTGTCTGTCACACTTTTTCCCCGAACACCACCACCACCACCACCCACCCACCCTGCTTCTCATTTTATTCATCGTTTCAGAGGAACATGAGATGTTTTACAGACTTAAAAAGCATCAGCTCATATTTTAACAGCCTTCTTTTACAATTTATCCTCTGCTTTGTATGTTTAAAACTGCAGCTTTAGACCTTTTGCTGTTATAGGAACTGATTTAATTCTTTGAGAACATTCTTTACTGTTTTCCCTAATCTTTTTGTTCTTGTGGCACCAAATAAAGAAATAAAGCTCAGGTAAATTGAGAAACACATTCACCAAATGACAGTAAAGAAAACAGATATATGGACATAATTAGATAACTAACAGTTATTCAGATACAATTTCTATACATTTGCTACAGAAAGAACAGAACAGACATCAGAAGGCAATAACTGAGGAATAAAAAAAATCTTGTAGCCTTTCTACTTCGCAAATAGCACAAGTTAAGTAAACCAGATTTTCTCTTCAAGCTCAGGATGATACTATTGGACTAATTATAACAGCCATGAATGTGTGGTTGCCTAAGACTGTGAAGCTGTACATTTTTTCTTTAATGAACTAAGTTGCAGTTGTAACTAAGAAAAGAAGAGAAAAGAAAAACATGCCTTATGAAGAGAAAGTAAGTACAATTTCTTTAATTAAGACTCCTCACATTTTTTTATTTACTTTTATTTCATCTCATTTCATCAACGTATGTCAGCAACTACAGAGAAATCTTTGGTGCTATAATTGTGTTTCCATTGGAATTTGTCTATTTTAAAGCATTAAAACCATTATTATGACTATAGCAGTCACATAGCAGACCGCAATCAACAAGTTGTCATCTGTTATTTTAACTATTTGCAATTACTTTAATTAGTATACAATGACATAATTCCGAACAAAATGTCTGGTCTTTATGAGAAAATACAATTAAAAAAAGAGTGGAATTATCCTTTTTTCAAGACAATGTTGACCTAGAACATATAAATCGAAAGTGTCACATCAAAATAGGATATATAATGTTAGAAAAAAAGTGTTTTTTTTTTCAAATGATTCACAGAATTAGTTAAAATTCAAAATACACCCACGCAACATTCATACTTTGCACTTTCATTCTGTGACATTTCGGCTGAGTACATCCTCGGTACCCTCTGTGTGCTCTGACATAATAATCCAAGACATCTTCACAAAAATAAATGCTTTGATGTTATTTATTACAGTGTGATTTGACTGCATAATAGTGATCTCTTGTGTAACCGAAATAGTTTTTTAAGATTTGCTGCCTTTTTAAACAGATGCTGTAAGTTTGTAGGTCATTCCTACAAGGTCAGAACTGATTGTGAGACAGAGATACAACAATAAAAAATCTGAATTTCAAAGCACTAAATGATCTGTGGAAAAAAAGAAATCAAGAAGAAATGATAGAGAACTAAAGAACCTCAGATATGGCAGATTTAAATCGACAGGAGAAATCTCAATGCACATAATAGATCATGTCAGACTACAGAAACATATGGGAGAGCAGTTTTAAAGGGCAGTGAACTTGTAGGAAGCACAGTAATGGCCACTTTTCTGCACCTGATCTGAGATTTCTGTGGACTGGTCTTCAGTTCATAAAAGAAAAAAAGGGAGAGAGGAAGAGCATGACTAGACAAGAGAACAGCACCACCTACAGAGACTGAACCTCCACAAACATAAAATCTAAGAGAAAAGTTGCCCAAAGAGGATCAGCATGATTAGCAAGGGCTTTGATAAGTGCTCATGCCGCATGATGCTTTGTACTTTATGCAGGAAAACACAGCATACATTTAAAAAATAAATTTTAAAAAATGTTCCCCTGCTTATGAGGTGCTTGACAGGTACACAGTGGCTTTTACCTAAATTGACATAACTGGTAATGCATTTGAAGGGTTTTGTCATCTATGTGATTGCAGCATCAGCCTGTATGATTTTGCTATGCTTTTTGCAAAGAAAAACTCAGAAAAACAAACCGTAAGTGGTCCTTTCCCCTGTTCCACAGCTCGTGAACAGACCTGCTGCTGCACTTTTTTTTTCTACCCATGGATCTCTTTGTTACCAGGAACTCTCTTTGTCTAACAAAGCAGCAAACAGTATCTGCAATCTTGTTTCAAGAACACAATTTGAAGGTGAAGATAGGAACAAATTCCACTGGTTTTCACTAGGAGCTGTTGCCACTGGCAGGCTAGACAAAGCACCCAGCTTTCCGACGGATGCTGCAGCTGAGCAGGCCACATGCTGAAATGTCTTTCACAGTCATTACAGACCGAGATCATGTTTACTGTTCTGGTTGCTGGTTGGAAAACCTTGAGGTGGAGCCGGCTAGTAACTGAGAGATTGCTGGCCTGATCTCCAGCACTGACTGGAGGGTGTATTCCTGCTGTGAGCTGGTGATTGAGGGATAGATGGTATCACATAACATCTACCACATCTGCCCTTAAGCAAGGCAGTGAACTCAAGCCTCCTCTAGGCTGCACTGCAGGTGACCCTGCATGTTGACCTCTTCAAAATATGCACCAGAGAGATATTTTTCTTATTCCTCTACTGAATGGAGTGATGTATGTGCATTCAACCATGTCCTAGACGAGCTAGATTTAGTCCATCCCAAATTCTGAAAGACAATCGGAGGCAAGAAACATGAAACCTCCGACGCAATCAAATGGAGGGCAATCCAGAAAAAAATAGCCCTCTTCTTTGCTATCATTTTCAATTGGAAGCAAACAGAGCCATTTATATGCAGTTTATTATGCATCTCTCTACATACACACATGCACAGCTATATGAATCGGACAGAGAGAATGCATTTGAAGAATGCATTATGTTGCAAAGGGATTCAGAATTACATAAACTCCGACATGAGCGCCCACTCGTCTAATGTCAAGGCAAATGGCTCTCATTTCAATTGCCAAACATATAAAAACCAGAGGAGTGGAATTTGTTTATTCGGGAGTACTTGTTCTGTTTACTTGAACCAAAAGCATGTTTTATTTGTGGGTGTTTGATTTAATTTGACTCGGCTGGGCAATTTCAATCCCATGGAATTGCTGCATACAGGCTAAACACAATCAAACATCCTCTCTGACCTCTTTCATGTTTTTCTCTGCCCAAACCCTTTTTTTCCTCCCTGAATTTAAAACACTCACAGCTCCAGATCACTTTGTATTGATAAATAGTAAAAGATTCACTTCTAATTCTGCTCCTCCAATCCATTTTTTTCTCTTTATTTTGCCTCCCAAGCGATATCACGCTACGCCGACTGAAAATCCTCAGCTGAGTCCAAACATTGTTAACCTATTCATCAAACAATGTGTTCGATGCATATTTATGGTTCATATATCATTGGTCAAAACATTTCACTCAATAAAACATTTGGGCAATCATTGAGCCAGTTCACAAAGAGCCAATTCATCTCCCAGGCTGCTTGCACTTCTCGGAGCCACATTATTCAGAGCATCCGCCATATTCAGCTATTAGACGAGCCAGCGTTAGAAAAAAGCACAGCGGGCCACTTGCCTTGCAGAGGACTGGAGCTGAATTCATAAAGCAGAATTCCCTCGCTGTCAAAGTGAAAAGAAATACTCTTGTGCAAACAGAAGAATTGTACTTTGAAGATTAGACTTCTGGTCAACAAACATTTTCATGGATGCAGAACAATTAAATATCCAGTTTTACTAAGACTTGATAAGTGGTCAATTATCACTGGTCACTGCGGAGCAGTTACACTGGACAGTAATTTCAAAGCCAAACTAATCAGTGTTTTCACAATGAATTAAACGGCTTCGTCTGATGTGTGTGCGTGTTGGACATATTGACGAACCATCTAAAAATAATTACCCATTGCAGAACATTTTAGCCCCTTTGAGCCACGACCCCAATTTCACTTGGGACTCTGTAAAATAGAAAGTGATCATTTGTGAAACCTTTTTCAAACTGGTTTAGAATCAAGATTTGACTGTTTCAAACAGCAAACAGACAGTTTGAGCAACTAGGCAGCAAATGTGGCTAAGCATTTAGCATCTTTTCAGCTCAAAAGTAGCTGGAAACCGAAACAAACATCAATCAACCTTTGATTGGTTGCCAACTGGAAGCTATAACTGCTTTAATTTTGAAAGTTTGATAACTTTAGAGTCACTCATTTCATCAACATGCTTTAAAAAGTCAAGTAAACCACAGTTTCTAAGCTTTTTAGTGGTATCATAAACGTCTTGTTTGCCTGCATTTATGCCATAAAAAAATGGCTGTAAATTGATTAGGATTAAAGTCAGGGTTCAGTTAATCTTATCACTAACAAAGCAAATGTAAAGTTAGGACTTGAAAATGGTCAAGAACTAAACTTAAGGTTCTCCTAAATCTACCTGACGCTGACTTTTAGAGTAAGTTAGAAATTACAAAATAAATCATGACAGTCAAATTTTCTAGGGTCTTTAAAGGTAAACTCTTACTAAGACGATTAACTCCTATCTCAAGTCTTAGGTGATAAAGGCCAAACGTTGTTTTTCTAATGACTTTGTCCACAACTTTATTGGATGCTAATAGACTTGATCTAAGTAAGAGTGATGCCTTTTTTTTTTTATAAATAATATCCTGAGTCTAAGTGAAAGTGGGTAATTTTGTGTTTCCTTTTTGTCCTCATTAAGGCTCTGTCACCGAACTTTAACTGATACCATAAATCAATACAGACACAGTGATGAAAAAGTTTATATTAGCTTGTAGTCACAGCAACACGATGCAGCACCTCCAACACTGAAAGGCTCTGACGACAAATAAAAAATGCACCACGCCACACTGAGGCCTAAAACTAGCAATTAGTGTTTCTCTTTCCCACACAGCAGATTGCTAGTGATATTTTTTCCCCCATGAAACCCCTCTCAGAACTCTGCATGGGTCCAAAAGCTGTCATCACCTAGCACTCGCTGTCCTAAAAACAGCACAGCAATATGCACGCCTTCTCTTAACAAACCAGCATGTGTGCTGTGCAGTCACCTACCCTCCCATTAGCACTACATAAAAGATCATTTTACAGGTTAGGGTTTTTTTTACATCATACTATAAATCACTTTAGTACACCAGGGGAATGATTTATTGATAATGCCTGAGTAAATCCTGATACATCAGCTCTCTTAACATGCATTCTCAAGCCCGAAGCACTTGGGAGTTTAACCGCAGTATATTCACAGCTTGACATCGTTATGTGCTCATTGGCGATCTTACAACATGTTATTTTTGCAGCGTTTTGACAATTACTTAATAATTACCTTATCCAAATGGCTTCTCTTGAGATATTTTGCTTTACTGTCATAAATTGCCATTTACAGCTCTAATTATGCTGCTACTCTAAACCTTTTGTCTATTCTTACGCTTATCTTTTGAACTGTTGTCTGCAGAACAACACTCTCCGGCACTCGCGAGTCCTTCAGTGATCTCAATTGTGATTAAAGAGCACCATTAAAGCGTTTCATACTGTATATCTGCAGCCATACACACAAACTCAACTTGCATTTGACCCCCGAAGAATTAATAGTGTCTTTACTCGAAACCTGTCTTTTGTAGAGCTCCCCATTAGCCGCTAATAGGGGTGTTATTTCATAGATGGTGACAACTTGGCAGCATTAGACATAATAGGGATGGTTATCGCAGGCTATTTACCATACAGATAGCCTTGGAGCAAGATACATGAACTTGATGCTATCGTGGGGAGTTTAAATGCAAGGCTGGACAATAGTTAATGTTGGAGTGGGAGTTTTAAAGGGCACATAATTCTCTGCACTTGAGAGGCATGCTTGATTTAAGGTTTTTCTAATACAACCCTTTGTGTGGATTATTCAAAAAGTAGATTGACATAATCCGTGTAACAGAGGAAATGGTCTAGTTTAATAGACAAGTTTTCAGTCGGTGTTGGCCTCAGCCAGGGTTGATCCCTTGTCACCGATTCGAGGGTATTATCCAGTTGTGAGGCTTCATGATTGCGTCCCTGCTTTGTGCAGATGATGTGGTTCTGCAGCCTGAGCAGAACATGAACTTCTGCATGCACTCAGGAGGTTTTCAGCTGTCTAAAGCCGTATGGATGAGGATCAGCACCTCCAAGTTGAAGCCTATTGTTCTCCGCCTGAAAATAGTGGATTCTCTGGATTAGAAGTGAGTTACTACCCCAAGCGAAGGAGGTCAATTATTTTAAATCTTGTTTATGAATGAGGGCAAAATGGAGCATATAGGCATCAAACAAGACTGTTGTGGCAAAAAGGCAAAGCTTTACATTTACCAGTCCATGTGCCCTAATGTCAGCATAAGTAGAGTATCATTCAGTTGCTAAAGCTAAAGTAAGTGTCACTAAGTCTTGAAGTGACTCAGTAATGTTATAAAGAAATATATCTTGAAAATTTATGAACTGAAGGAAAAAACTGTAGATGCAAAACACATGTTTATTCAATTGCGCAAGCTTGTGTTTTATTGCTTTTGAATTCAGCTTTTGAGTTGAGCATGGAGCATGTGTAATTTGTTCTCTAAAAGTTTCATTTTGGGGCAGTGAGGCATGTTTCAATACAGGAGAGAAGACAGTCGCCTCTAAAGCAGCTGAGAAATAAATCCCTGCGTCATGCTAGAAGCGTTGTCAGTGGACAGTGATGTATTCACAAGCCGTGGTCATGGAAGAACCCTAATAATATTGGTGGCAAACGACACGGGGCGGCCTGCATCGGATTTTTAATAAAACATCAAATTAGCCTGATTTATTAGCAGATGAAATGGCACGTACAGTATGTCCAAGCCAGTACAGTATGTGCCCATGAATGTGTGTCATGGAGGATTAAAAAAAAAAAAGAGAGAGAAAAAAAGGAGGCTGAATTGTGTGCGGATGATATCCACCGCTCGGTTGTTCTAATTTCAAGGTTCTGGAGGTGCTGGAGATGCTTGGCTAGTGGACGGTGATATTGCTTCTGTGTTGGCAGGATGTAAATCCCCACCACTACCTAGATGAGATGTCATCGGATTTATGGTAATGGATTACTTGCAGATTGTGTCACAGTGGCTACAGATGTTAAGTGTCACTGTGGGAGAAGGGAAGAGGGAAAGACTGGAGAAAAGGAGGGAACTGTTACCTTGGGTATACTTGAAGAGATTCACTCCATTTGCACATACTTGTCAGGCTGAATTCCACAGAGTGGGATGCTCATTTTCACTTCACAGCTAACTAACAGGGCATGCAATACAGCTAGATGTGTCTGCTGTCAGAGTACTCTTCTGCAGACCTGGAATTTTGTAATATTAGGGACAGGATTATTTGGTTTGAGTGGGGCATTTTTTGGAGGGCCCAAAGGCCGCATGTCAGGGAATCAGGCCATAAGTCAAACTGCTATTGATTAATACTTTTTAAAAAGCTCAAAGCCCTCTGGATGCAATCTGATGATGTTTATGATATGAGTTTATAATGTAACTGCTATTTATATCACAATAAATAAATGTATAAATACCTTTATAGTCATTGCAACAACTAAACAGCCCTAAGTGGGGCTCAACACTGACTATGAGGGAAAATGATTGATTCATCTGGGCTCAATTTAACTATATAGGAGCAGCTAAGAAATTCCCAATCTCATGACAGATCCGTTGGGATAGACCTGTGAGTCTGTAATTGTAGGGACTGGTTTGCTTGGAAAGACGGTGTTGAAAGCAGAGCTAAGGTCTACAAAGAGCAGCCTTGTAAAGCTCCCCTGGCACTCAAGATGGGTTACTGCTGTATAAAAAGGCTTTGAGTGTGAAGCTCTCTGCAGATCCGTTAGCTCTGTATGCAAAATGGTGTGAGTCAAAGCTTGTCATGATACACCGGTGGACCAGCCTCCAAAAACCCTCCATAATAACCGGTGTCAGTGCAACCAGGCGGCAGTCATTGATGCAGCTGATGGTGGACTTTTCAGGCAGTGGGATGATTTTTAAATCAGCTGCTGGGTTGTGAACGAATGGATGACCGACCTTTGTAGGTAACAAAAAAAAAAGGGTGAATATGGAGCTATCCGAGAGAGAAGTATTGTTTGTACCTGAAGGTGGTTGTTGGTTGCAGATAAATAAACCGTTTGCAAAAGATAAAATGACTTTACCTCATAGATGAGAATGTTTCTCTGATTGAGACTTGCTTCTGCTCTTCTCTCCTAACAAATCTAAATGATTAATACAATTAAAAGGATTTGCCCTGTGTCTCTTACTAGGAAGGAATTGGTGTGAAAGTGGGTGTTGAATGCTTGCAATTCTTAGGGCCACTCCACAGATGTGGATTGCACAATGTCGACCGACGAAATACACATACTACCGCTGCATTTCTAAGGTAGACTTGACTGAGTAGTGCAGAGAGGCAGGGTTGGAAAAGGAAGAAAAAAAAGAAAGAAACAGGCAGAGAGTGGAGCACAAAGGTCACAATGGCCGTCGGGCATACGATTTTCAGAAGGGCATCGGGGCCAGACAGAAGGGCCAGCATGGTCGTCTTCTCTTTTTCTGGGGGGTATTTCACTCATAATCTGCAACAGTCCTGTTTTATTCATACCTGATATATGATTCATTATTTTCTATATTCCTTAGCAGCTCCTCTTTGTTTCAATATTTAATTGTATTGCTTTGTTTGGATTTGAATTCTCATAAAGCCGAATTCACTCCTCTAAGTACAATATGAAACCTAATTATGGGGAAGCAATATTCTTATTCCAACATGTCTGGCTTTGGCTCGGGGCCTTTGCTTATTCTTCATCTGCCTCATTTCATAAAGCTTTAATTAACGCGACAAAAGGTTCATTGTCCTCCAGGTGCCATCACTCAGCGGACAGCTTTAGATGTGTCAGAAAGTTTGAATCCACAAGTTTGACGCTGTGAACAACCGGTTTATAGCTGTGTAGGATTCGCAAGAGGATGTGTGTCATCGATGTTTTGTGATGAATCACCATTGCGATGAACAAAAAAAGCTGCACTTTAAAGGCAATAACAAGCTTTCTCATTTCCTTGAGTGCATCTTACGAAACATCCCACTAACTGACCATAACAAGCAGACTATTGAGGGCTCCGACGAGTCGAAGTGAAAATCTGCAACGGATGACATCTGGTGCTTATCCTTTGCGTGTGGTATTAACAAACACACAATTATTGATCAGTGATGGACAATCCAGGCTTTCCCTTCTTTCTTCAGCTTTGCACCACCTCCTCAGCTTCGGTTGACGTCTGACATCCTAAGGTCAAGATAGGCCAAGGGGTCAATCTCATATTCCTGTCACTGAGGTTAAAAAGGTCCAAATCTAGAGAACAGCTGGCCAGGCTGAGTGGAAATTGACACAACAGATGAACTAACATTTAGCTTCTGGAATGGTAAGCCTGGCCTGGCATTTAGTGACATTTGCCTTGCCACAGAGATGCATCTGGAGGGTCGGAAGAAAAAAAAAATACAAGGGTGGAGGAGTATAATTGTGGACTGACCGTTCAACATGTTGAGCCTATTAGCCCATGTATCTCTTGACAAAAATGGTAGGATTCATGCAGCTCCTCACTGAGTTTTTGTATTAGATATAATGTGGAATCTGTCATTGAGGCTGCACTAATCAATATATTTGTACATACAACAGATGGATGCATGCAATTTAAAATGGGAATATCAACAGTTATCACCCTTATCTGCAGTCTCACCAAGCTTTTTAGCATTTTTGCATCTTTTATCTCATTGTTTTGGTTTTATGGCATGCAACTTGGCTGTTTTGTTTCAGACTCATGGCTCTCATTGTTCTTGTTTCCACCAAAAAAAGCACTGACAAAGCAATTTACATCTATCAGTACAACAACCTTAGGAAAGCAAAGTTAGCAAGAAGCAAAGTAGCATTGAGCTGCTTAGAGCCATAATTTCCTTCACGAGTGGGTGGAGACCAAAAAAAGAATTTATAAAACTACAATAACACAACTCTAAATGAATACTTCAATCCCTAGAGCTGTAAAACCAGGCAAGAACTTGCCAGTGTATTAGGCACAAAACTTTGAACAGATTTTAAAGCTTATAAATACACAAATGTGTTTACAGCTTGTAACACTGCAATCGATTAATGCAGATTTGAAGTTCTTGTCAGACAAGAAGTGTCTAGCAACTGCTTGCTGGCAGTCTATACTGGGAACAGCTGAGTCAATCAGCAATGTTTTTCCACCTCACAATATCTGTCTGAGAAGACAAAGCTTTGGTGATGAAGAGGATTTGCACTTCATTACCCGCTTAGCAGGGCAGATGAGAAGAAAAAAGGAAAAGGCTTTGCTATCTGCCATTACATGTGGCATCGTCCAATCAAGTCTGCTGATCACGTACGAACACTCATCCTGCCTTTGAGCATATAGAGACTTGTTATAACTGTCTATACCTCTGAGATCAGAGCTTATATGACAATCTGTTTTTGCTGTGCTCCATCTAATTTCTGCCTCTTAAAGTGCATGAAAACCTCAACCATCAAAGTCACATTTTGATGAGCTGACTTTTTGAAGATTCAAGGTTTTACCGAGAGCGCCGATTCTCTTCTCCTCTCAGCATCTCGAAATCAGAGTATGTAACTATAAATTTAAATGACGCTGCCTGCTGAAAAACTGAAGTCTATTAGGTTGTGAAAATGATTGGAGAAGACCAAATGGAAGAAGGGGCTGCATTTCAGCATCTTGATGTGGTAAATCTTCACTAGATTATGATCCAGGCTCATGTTCACTCGTGTTTTCAGCTCTGTGCGCCTCAAATCAATAAATGCCTGTCTAGCTATGAGTTGGGGGGGTGGGGTATTCCAGGTTGCACTTTTATCTTTTTTTCTCATCTGACCTTTCGAGCAGCAGACATCATGCTTGAGAAAAGATTCTGCAAATCGATGAAGACAGCACTTTTTATTAACCCTTTGTTCAGTATCAAACCCTATTTTTCTCCCATTTTCTGTGCTCCTCCAAGTTTTCTTTTAATCTCGCCGACTCTTGTCATACATCCATTAGGCTTTGTGTGCACTGCAAACCAAGGCCTGTCTTAGCAATGCTATGATCCCTGGAAAATACGGCTTTTCTCTACATTTTGCCCATCGTGTAATCTTTGAAGGCCTCGGTCGTTGGATTCAGCTTGGTAAAAAGACTTAATCATTGCCATTTGATCACATATTTCTAAGAGATAAAGTAAAATTTGCATTATTAACGGAACAAGCTAATGTAACAAGTGCTAAAACTCCTTTGACAACCTGGTAAATGATAAAAAAAAGCATCAGAGAATCCAGATTGAAGCCTATTTTAATCACCAAACCCACTTCAAAGAAACATGAAAGCTTTACATTCTGCAAAGATCAGATATCTTTTTTTCTGTCTTTTCTTTTCAGGAAGAAAATCACACTGAGCAATGAAAAGAATCATGCTAGTATTTTAACCAAAAATATGCTCGTAGGTTTTAGGTTGCTTGATTCTGAATTCAGATATAATGACAAAGCAAAGCAAACTGCCTGTGTTCATTAGGACATCAGCTCATTTCCTCCCACCTGTTCACTCCTGTGGACAAACTCGTTTCACTTCTCCATTATGAGTTTATCTCGGGCTGGCAGAGGTTGTCGTGTCACTCCAGCATGCACAGATCCACTGCAGGAGAACAAATTAGGCTTGACAGGAGCACAGAGAGCTCCTCTGAATAAAGGATCTTCATTCTAGCACTGGGTGTAAAAACCAGCGGGGATAAATATACTTCCACGTATGTCACTGTGTGCTTTCTTTAAATGATGAATATTGTTTTGAGATCCGTTCGAGGTTCAATTTCAAATTAATTATGGTTGTGAATAGACGTCTGGGTGTCTTTCACAGGCTTTATTGTTTAGTGCCACCAGAAAAGATAAGATACTGCCTTCCGGCTTTTGACTCATGAGACATTTCATAAGTGTAGCATCAATCCAAAGTGACTACTTCTGCAGGGGTCGTCTATCTCAAATCCCCCTCCTGAAATTAGTATTAAAACATATGTCACATAAACTTTCTTACGAACAATTTAATCCGGTTTAATAAAATGAGTGAACACAACAAACAAGAATTATTCTCTCTGCCCTCCCTTGTCTCTTTCTAGAACTTCACATGTTAAAGACACCAGATGTTTGAATTTGATATAATTCTTTAAAGATCTTGTAAGACGAAGAGGCACAAATGTGTTCTTTTGCATGTTTCTAGTATCAGTTGTGAGCGATGATTTGCTGCAGTAATAACCAGCGTCTCACACTTCAATAACACTATGTCTTTGCTTGTGACGTTAGCTAACATTATCAATTCTTGGATGGAAAAAAAAAACCCTCAAAAGATTTATAGACTCAAACTCATCCACAATCCTGCAGGAATACAGACAAGACAGGCTGCAGATATGGATGTAACATTCACTCCCTGTCAGCCATCTTTCATGTTGGCACTCTGTCATAAGGAATAAGTACAGAGGAGTCTGTCCTTCACAGAATGACAAAGTTATTTGAGGACATTCCTGAAAACAACATATGTTTATGCTCAAGTGAAGACAAATGAAGGTAGGCATTGCACGTCCCTGTAAACCACAGATACACACAATGTGGACATATTATCCTGACATCTAGGCTGCAGTTTTATGCTGGAAGTGTGCTGGTTAGGTGTTAGGCTTGGGAAATGATCAGATTTTGGCTTAAATTAAACAGTTTTGTTGGCATGAACATGGCAGAAAAAATACAATGGCATCTTTGTTGCAATACCTGTTTTTTTTTTATCACCACAAACACTGGCAGAAATTGGTGTCACAACTATTTGAAAATACCAAGTTTTCTCACTACAAACACGAGTTTTGGTGGAATTAAGAGCAATTTGAAGTAAATATTTGACTAGATTTTGATAACTGGGTGTAGTTTTAGTCCAGGTGTCATTGACAGGTGAATTACTGTTTTCATTGGTGCTTTGGCGAGACTGTTTGCTTTTCGTGTAACAAAGGGGTTGATTGTACCTGCTATTTTGATTAAAATGGTTTTGCATAATTTTAATCACAATCTTAGTTTTCTCCGATGATGCGTTCACATAAAATAGCAGTTGACGCTTATTAACATAACATTTAAAACACTAATCATAATAAATCAATTTGAGGTGAATAGGTTTATTTAATATAAGAATAACAGTTCATGCACTTTTGTCACTTTTCCCTTCAGTTACAATGCATCATGCCTTATTTCTTAGTTGAACTGATTACATGATTGAAAATGAGATTTATGTAGAATCCTTAAGCTGAATTAGAAAATTCCACATTGTAAAAACACCATGTTGTGCAACAGAGTAGCAAGAGATTCACCAAACAAAAACTCTCTGCAGCCTTATGCTGAGCCGAGGGTAGGCAGGCAAAAACGACATGGCAGAGGGTTTGCAAACCCACCACCAGCAGTGAAGATATTTAGATCAGTGTCTCTCCAGCCCTTGATCAATGATATCTGCTGAGGGTTGTCTGCGCACATTCTGCTCAAATGCTGGAGCATGTCAAGAAAGCGAGGATTTATTTGGCCTGCTGAGAGCAGAGAGGCATAGCAGCAGCTGGGTGAAAACCATTAGACTATAAGCATGAAAAGAGGAGAGAAGAGCAAAGATAGACACATGAAAGGAGGGAAAGAAAGTCTTTGGTGGTCATGCCAGTGTTTCGTATCACAGCAGCAATGATGTCCTAAAAAAAACCCAGGTAAATTCCTGCAGCAATATATGAAACTTAGTACGCTCAGATCTTCTTTCAGATTTTATCTTTCTTAAAGGAAGAAATTTCTCTATTCTCGTTCTTAGTCCACTACAGTCACTTCAGGGCATGAATTTGGCAATACACAACAGGTCCTAAGGAGGACATGATAAAAACTGGAGTGATGTCACTAGAAGCAGGGTCTGGTCTGAAGGCTTCATGTCTGATTTTAAAAAATCTTGGGTTTTGAACTCTGAAAGAAGCGAGTTTACCAAACCTCTGTCCTTGTCTGAAAAGAGCAGCTCAAGGCTGCATCAGCCACGACAAGCACGACGCACCTGATTCTCTGATAGAGCTGTGTCAGGTTGCATTGTGGGTAATGAGGGTGCCAGGTTTTAGGAAGGACAAGGGACATGTGCAATATAAAAACAGGATATTACTTGTTCTGCAGCATTGAATTTTTTTGTCTTCGTTTTTTAGCAGTACACCATGAGCCCCTTTAAAAAAGCTTTGGTTTAACAGATATTACTCATTTTACCTGAAAAATACAGGTTTAAAAGGACAAAGAGCACAAGATTTGTCTTCTAGGTTGCAATTTTATTGTTGTTTTTGTTCCTTCATACTAAAAATGAAAGTAATACTTTTTTCATCTGAAATATTAAGATTTTCTGTCAACTGAAAAGTCTCAAAAACATGTGTTTTACTAATTCAAACTAAACATTACAAGGGCCAAATATTTTTTGGGTTTGCAACAAGAGTGCCTGCACACATGCCTCCTCTACCTTGTAAAATAAAAAAACAACTCAATCTCGTTGAGACTGACATTAGTAAACATTGACTAAATTAAAAAAACCCCGGTGAGGGAGCGATCAGTGACTCAGCTTCGTCTTTGTCACGCTAACGACGAGTGAGTAAAAGTTCCTTCAGTCCCGGTGGCAGAGTCGCAATTTTCAGAGACAAACCTACGCTGCACCACTTTTCTGACTAAAGACACTTTGGTGGTGACTAAGGTCAAGTGTTACACAACATGTCAGAGGAGGAACGGCAAGAAGAGGAGTGTAAAGGGAGTTCGAGTCCCAAGTTGAGTCTCCTCAAGGAGGGTGTAAGGGAGGACGAGTGTGGCTTTTGGACACAAATCATTTGTGAAGTGGGGCATTCAGTTTTAGACGCAGATTCGTCCCCCTGATGCTTCCGACTCTGGTTACTCATGCCTTAAGAAGATATGTGTGTGTATGTGTGTGTGTGTGGTCCGGTGGGGTGATGGGTGTATGATTTTGTGTGTGTGTGTGTGTGTGTGTCAGTTCGGTTACTCATGGGACTAGAGGTTCTTTCAGAGACAGACAGCTTTGACTTCAGCAGACACACCAACACACACACACAGGAACAAATACAGATTAGTCTCTGTCAAGACTCCAGGGGCCCGGGGACACTTGGGGACTCGTTCGTGGGTGGAAGGACAGAGGAGGACATGTAAACAAAACTCACACACACGCTCGACTGGACGGATTTTTTGTACCCCGGTAAAAACCGTATGGATTGTTTGACATCATAAAATATGAAACTTAAAATCAACACTAAAGGCACCGGGGTCATTTATTATTCAACATGCTTTTTTTATGGAGGGGGTGATGTTGAGTTTTTACAGACCCTGGCCCATATTTATCTCATCTCAGAATCACTCAGAGGAAGAGCGCTGAAAGTTAACCAAGTGCTAAAAATACTTCACAGTTATTCAGGAAGCTTCCTGGACACACTTTCAACAAAAAAAGAGGGACCACTCCTGAAGAGAAAAGTGTAACTTTTTCTTTTTCACAGCACTCGTTTCTGCACAGTACAAGTGATGATGACATTCCCTGACAGCTGCAGTTTGTAGTACAGGATGATAAAAAAAAAAAAAAATCTGGAATAAAGAAAATGGCACAGGTTTTTGTGTGTAGGCTTTATGCAAATGAGCAGAAAATTGAGGTGAAATTATGCAAATTGCAAAAATATGATGTGTATATCTATATTTTCATGTTCATCCATATTCAATTTGCATATAAGCTGGTGACAGTATTTACTGATTTTGCATTGCAGTCCTTTAATACTGCAAGACTAACAATGGAAAGGTAAAAAATTTTAAAAAAAGGATCAAAATTGATTCTTTTATTTTGTTTTATTTTAATATTTTGATAAATATTGTAAAGATATTGTCTTTTTTGACAAATTTTTCCTTGACAATACCTGTTATTTAGTGTATTTTTCTTATTTATTCAATGTCACAAAATCTTTGGGAATACTTAATATATGAATACATTTTAAAAATAAATACATCTAGAGATTTAAAGTGGAACAAGTGAGTAAAAAAAAGCAGCTTGTTAGGATGAAGGGAAATAAATGATGCTGCACTGAGACTGAGACAGAGACAACGTGAGAATTGTTTTTTTCTGAACTAAATTTTTAGCAAGTGTAAATTACAAGACATAACTCTGAACACTTCGTCTATTTCAGCAAGTGACCATTTGTCTTTATTATGAAAACATACAGTATATAAGAAAAGAAAAACACATTTGTTTCAGAGGAATAATGCTAAAGGGGCCTTTGCATTCCCTCTGACTGGATATCTGAGTGCATTTTAAATGCACATTTATGAATTTACATATAAAACTGTAGCTATTTTCCATCTGTGAGCCCCCCAGCTAACTAGTACGCTGATCCACAGAGTAGGAACTGGAACAGTACAAGCTGTAGAAGACGGTGGGGTTCAGTACACCACCGCAAGGGCTTAATAATGTGTCATCTCTCTCTTCCAGCTGAGTGTGAGCTTTCCTGTGTGCGTGTGTGTGTGTGTGCATCCCTCTGTGTGTGTGTTTGCGTACGCCTGTGTCACATTTACCACAAGACGACTGGTGACTCTCCTTTTACGCTTCCTGCAGCAACACTTCGACACACCGAGGTGACAGAACTCACAGAAAGAGAAGAGCCATGAAGGCTCACAGCGGGGTGTGCACTTATTGAGGCAGCATGTGTGCAACCTGTATTCAAGCGCGCACACACCGGAGTCCTTGCACGAGGCTTTTGCGTCTATAACCAAGTGTTTGTTTGGGCCTGGAGTTAAAACAGAGCTTGTGCAGCTAAGGTACTTTTTGTGATGCCCTTGACCTGAGTCAATCTGCCATATCTAGTTCTCAAATTAAGCACATGATGGATGTGGAGGCCCAGCCCACACACCTTCTGGCCATGTGAGCATCTGAACTTTCCATCCTACCAATAGCTGTTTCTAATTAGCTAAACGGATTGGCAAGTGTCTATGTTGCATAAAGTAAACATTTCTTTGGGTGATAGACAATGGGTACGATTTAATAACCTGGAGTTCTGTAATGTTTTTGAATAACAACAACAACAAAAAAAAGGTCCTGCAGACTAATTTGGCCCCTCATGAAAGTCACTTATGTCCTTCTGCATGTTACATTAGGGGAATTTGATGAACATGTGCTTGTGTTGATTAAGTTTAAGGGGAAATTCTTCATCAAAACATTTCATCATCCCGCTCTCGTGGGAGTGCTCTCACATTTTTAAGACTTTGGCTCAGCCACTTTAAAAATGATTTGATATTATAGCCAGTGTTTCTTATTTAAACACATGATCACACATCCTGGCGTGGCAGCTTGTACGCTTGCAGCCAGCACTATGCACTACTTTCACCAAACATGTGAAAGCTATTTTTACACATAGCTGATGGACAAATTTTGAACTCTTCACAAAGACACATTGCAAGAAAAAGCTGGCTGACAAAATAACAGACAGAATTCTGTTCAAATGTCTCTGGGCATTTGGGGAAAGGCTACTGAAAATAATGCGCTGACAGTTTCTGGAATAATATTGTCCCACCTGATCCCATATGTGCTGTAAAAAATGTAACTTTAAATTATAGAAGAGGTTTTCTCACACTCTCAACTGGGTGCGAAAGCTGCAATTTTGCTTATTTTGCTGTGGTTTTGACACAATATTCGACAGAAAGGCAATGCTCTAAACTGACATACCTTTTCTTTACCAGGAAAACAAGATCAGTAAGTATTGACACTGTCTCTGAATGGAGCAGTCGTGTTTATAGCTTTGTCATTACAAGCTCCTTCACAGCATTCTTGAGCAAAATGTCGACTCTAGTATTTATCGGAGTAAATTCACAAAATCACACCTGAATGCCACAAAATCCTCAGCACAAAGGACCAAGAGCAGGTCAAAATACTCTAGTGAAGATGTTTTAAAATTTCTTTTGATTTAAAAAAAGTTCTTGCCAAAAGATGTTTATATTAAAACATATTCAGAAACATTTTTGGGGGGGAGATACAAAGACTCTGCCCACAAAATCTTGCTAACTCTACAGATTGTGTTGTAATTCACACCTAATTGACACCATGGGAATGGGTGTTTGGGATGTAATAAAAAAACTCGAAGTTGTAGGGAGGGAATGCACTTCTTATAAGAAATATGTTTAATAAATTCCAAACCAATAAATATGTTTATTAGACAAACTTGTCTTCTGAAAGTGTTAAATCAACAGATAAATTACAGAGAAAATGTAGATGTTATCATCATTCTGCCACAATCCAAAGTGTTGTTATCTTGTGGTGTCATATATTTCAAAAGAGACATTTTACTCCTCCGAATCTGAAGGTTCATATTTAATTCACACATACAGAAATATTAATAGATGCACTGATCAGATCATTTTTTCATTATCCTGTTTGTCATTCTCCTCCAATGTCCAATGTTCTATGAGAGTTCTTATTAGTTGCAGCTCTGTGATGTTGGTTGTCCTTCGACCTTCCGGGGAAAATGTGATGAAAGAAAAATGTGATGCCGACCGTTACAAAACAAAGAGCCAGAGGCCTCGGTGACTTGCTATGCCCCTTCATTTGGTCCTGCGTTGGAGGTCTTGCAAAGAAGAAAAAAAAAGACCCTTGAAAGATCTAAGAAAACCCTGAAGGTGGCTGAAAGTTGTTCATGAAAAGCAGCAGGGAGCAAAAAGTTATTTACCACTGGGTAAATCAAAATCGTTGGCCACTGACCCAGAGCACTATAGAGCAGTCAATCCAAACCAGGGGTACTTGTACTTTTACATGTGGATAGACTATAGAGAAGCTCAGCTTATTTTGGAGAAATAAAATATATATGATTTGATAGCAAATGCATTAAAATTTCAGGATAACTTAACCCTCACTAAAACAAAGTAGTTTGTCACCAGTTTGAGAGTAAGGGGAATAAAAATGCTCATATTTTTAAGGGAGGGCAAGTTTCAAGAAAAAGGTCAATGGGGTGCATAAGCAAGCAGCTTCTTATTCACTGACGTGTCAGTTAGCTTTGACCTTTGCAATTATCTCACAAACTTGCAAATAAATAAAACAATTTGAACAAGGGCAAGTAAGAATGGACTTTGGATTTGCAGATTTTGGACCCTCTTGCAAGAATCAGTTGGAGTATACTCTGACCATGTCATTCTCTTTGCTGATGACACAAGATTTTACTTTTTGTATTATAATAGCAGTTAAATATGAAAAAAAAAGTTTTTTCCAAGCTTTTTTTTCTGAGTTAATCCATTTGTTGGTTCAAACTAAAAGCAAACACTCGAATTATTACAGCTCTGCTCTCATTTTAGTAAAAGGCATTACATATCTAAATATTTAATAGTACTTTTTAATACTGTTTTGGTGATTAAGTATCATGAGACCTTTATGCAAAAAACCTAAATGTTTCCTTACAAAATACATTGAAAGTACACTGATATAGTATCTAACTGAAGCAAATCAAAAATAGCATATTTTCTGTTTTGTTTCACACCTAGAGGGTATTTTGTCCCTTTTCTTGCAAATGAGGGTGGCATTAAACCTTTCTCAATTAGCCATCTGGGGGTCGATGGAAAAATAGCACTCAGACTGTAATCACGGCTCCCTACCTTGCTTGCCAAATACTCACTGACCGGCTGGGCTCTCCAGCTCCCTACTCTCAAATGTCCTTATGTGCTTGATAATCACTCTGTGGAAATGCTCACAAATCTGCCTGTGTGTGTGTCTGTCTGTGTGTGTGTCTGTGTGTCAATGCGTGCTCATATCGCGGTTAATCTCCCAGTATGAATGACTCTGTCAGTGAAAATATATATGGGTGCGTGTCTGACGATCACCAAGTGAAAACATTTATATTGCCTTCTTCTTGGTGCCAGTCTGGATTAGGCTGGCGATGAGACCATTCCACTTTGATTACCGTTTTGGCATTTAACCTGCACGGATAACAGGGGCCATCAGCAGGAGAAGGCTCTCTGGACCAAAAAAACCTGCTATGTGCACACACACACACACACACACTCGCATAGAGTTTAGATAATTGACTCATCATGTCTATGCCAACACTCCTTTCTTTCTGTATCCCCCTCCACTGTTATGCACTCAGGGCACAGCAAAGCTATTTGGATTAAAAGCATCCGCTGTGTGTGACGTGTGATACTCTCTCTCTGTCTCTCTTCCTATTTATGCTCAAAGGCACCTCTGCATCTTCGCTAGCAAGCGGCATGACTTGCCCGACTCAGCCGCTGCATGCAAATGAAGTTATTATCTCACCTTCCCAAAAAAATTGCTATTTCTGTGTTTCATAATGTGTTTTTTTACGTGTTTTGGCATGTACAGTAAGTGAGGGATAGATGTCAGGTTCAGGGATGAAGCAGGATGTAAACAAACACTCGATAATGTCGTCTTTCCACCTTTACATGCACTTTTATTGTCGCCAATTCTTGATGCTGGGCCCATAATATCCCTCTGTCAGTCTGAGGTGGAAGTAAACCACCACATACTGCTACCACATTGAGTTACCATCGACTTTTCTGCTGATTGCATGCAGGTTTATCATCTCAAACGATCAGCAGAAGAGACTAGTGTTGCAAGTGGGATATATGAACTCATGCTGAGATCTCACCTCACAAACAGTGCCAATAGTGTTGAAGCAGCCAAAGTTAAGACCCTCCTGCAGCTGGACTGGGATTTTTCAGGTTTGTGGCCAATTGTTTTATCCCTGGACACCTACAAAAATGCTGTTTCAGAGAGCACTCAGACGATTTAAAGGCCAGTTTTTTTGCCATAGCCTGTAAAAACAACTGTATAATGGCTTTTGTGGCTTTGGAGAAGCTTTCTAGGGTCTGACAGGAAAAAAAACACAGGAAGATGTCACAAAATTTGTAACCTGCCTTACGAAATAAGCTGAGAGGGTCTTTAAATTTGGGGCATTTTCATTAGGCATGTAGAGTTGAAACAACCCGTCTCTATTGCTTTGATTTGAACTGTCTTGTGAGCCTACTCAGCTTTATGCTGGTACAGTTTATTTTGTGGTGCAACCTTTTCATAATTAACAATGAGCCTGGACTAAATGTACTTGCAAAAGACTAAACATTTTTACTGGAGACGCATTAAGAATGTGGCAGACTCATAATTACATAATCTAACAACAAATAATAATAAAAAAGATGATTTCTGAACTTATGTGAACCTGCAGCTCCCTTTGCACTGCATTTCAGGTGGAAAACCTTGCACTGAGATTAGGTAACCTAATTATCAAATGTTAGAGTGCTAACATAAGAAACTGACATGATGGAGATGGTGGACAAAGCAAAGATTTTACCCTTTTAACATCAGCATGCTAATAGCATCACATTTGTAAGAATGTTAAAATGCTAATAGTAGCATTAGGCTCAAAATACTGCATATGCACATGCAACTACACGAACATTTTCCTGTCAAAAACAATAACAAGTCCATTTCTAGGGTCTTGGTGCTTTCCTTTGGTGACACCACAGTTTTCTTTAATACAACAGACCAAACAACTTGGCCCCTGGATAAAACTGTGTTTATGAATTCATCATTTAAAGGTCGTTTTCAGCAGGGCAATCTCTGCAACACTTGCTATAATCTTTTAAGGAGAGGAAAGGGCATAAATTAAAGCTTCCCTGTGTCTCTAACTGACATTTGCTTATATTTGTGGTCCTGATGCCTTATGATGATCACCGTCTGGAGCTTGTAGTTTGCCCAGCATTTTATTTACTGCTATATCACCTGTCGTGCGTGTGCATCCACTTTGGCAAACAGCTCAAGCTCTAAATCTCTGAGTGTGCGTGTGCCTTTTTTTTTGCCTGTGTACGTGCCGCTATAGTTCATGAATAACTCTTGCTTTAAGATACTGAGAGTGGATTCGGGCGATGGGGGGGACATAAATCTGAGGCTGACACCCTCAGTGAAAGTCATTAGTCAGCCGTCACCGACCCTGGCCTGCTGCCATGTCACGAGAAACCAGCTCGCTCTTCCTCACTTCCTCTCCCTCTCCCCCTTTCTCTCTCTAACAGGAGCTATCTCGCTCGCCCAAAGCCTCATTCCTCTAATGGAGTCAATGAAATCAAGAGGCAGATTCATCTTGAAGCAGTCGTTTTTGGACTCAGACGCACACACATATGCACACAGCCTGTATATAATACTAATGTCATGTTTAAGTAAATGGATATTAAGTGGATTAGTTATTTATATTTAGCAGAAAAGTGAATTGAGTTTTGTGCGCCAATAACGGAGGCATGAATCAGCAAAAAACTTAAATAGTAATCTATTACTGGCATTAGATTTTTTTCTAATAGACAGACAGATGATCATTATACAGTGAATTCTTCTTACTCTTACAGTATGTTCAGACCTTTTTTTCTCCCACTTTAAAATGCACACACACGTTGAACAAAAAGGCAGAAACTGCTGTTCAAAGTAAGTCAGAAAATGTGTTTACCAAAGCGCAACCCAATTCACTGTGACAGGGCACCGAGGAGAAGGTAACAACCTGTACTGCTGCAAAGTTCAGAAGATTTAAAAAGGTCCTTTTGTACCTTCAGTGAATGTGATTGATGTTGGGCAGGCCCTGACAAAGTGGGTGGCTCATCCATTGCCGTTGTCAGCGGAGGGGTGATCAAGGCTTTTTTTTTTAGGGACTCACTTTCCAGCGATATTGAGAGAGATGCAAACGCTCTCTCGGGGGAGCTGGCAATTTCAATTTGCTCCGGGAAGGGCGCCCGTTACAGTCGACAATATACAAAAAAAAAAATGCACGGCGCTCCATTCCAGAGGACACAACGCTGGATCGTCTAATCCTGCACTGCATGTGTGTAATTGGAGATTGCAGAGGTCAGACGTTGAAATGAATCAATGGTCGGATCAATTCAGAATGCATTTAATTTACCAGAAACGCAGAGCTCTCATTGTCTGTCCCGTGGCCCTTTATTAGATGAAATTTAATCATTGCATTCAGGCCTTATCAGCAGGAGGAGAGACAGGAAATTAACTACTTAGAAAATATAAGTCAACTTCGTAAAGCTGGACAACTTGATTGTGTCATAATCCCTAAATGGCATTTTACTTGTTGACACAATACCAGCTAATAAATGCTAAACAAGCGTCGAGCGATGTAAACACAGACAGTTCTATTAATCTCAAATTTATGACGACTGTAATTTTTTGTGCTTATTTTAAGCCGATGCACGTTCCTGTATTGCCTGCAGAAAAGAAAGGCGCTTTTGCCAGGAAAAAAATTGAATGTACTGTACCCAAAGATTTATGTCACCGTGGGACACTTGGATCAGCAAACCAGGCGTGTTTTGAATGTACCAAAGATTCTTCTTATTCCTTCCAGGTCTTGCCAAGTATTAATATTACAATGACACTTCTACACACTGGCAGCTCTGTATCAACTGAGATTGTGTTCAGACAGACAACAGCACTGCGTGAAAAATGCAGCCCACTTATTCACTTGAATGAGATTGCTATGTTGGCACAGTGTGGGTGCAAAAGCGGAGCTGCAGGGATGTGCAGCAACAGACTCTAAAACTCCTGCGTGGTGTGTTTTTGCATCTGATAATATAAAAACTCTTGATGTATCAGTCAAATTAGCCTTGCTGGAGAATTTCATCTTCAAGCTGATACCTTTGATTTACTCATTATTACTGATCCTTCAGTTTACAAGCAGCTCTTTGTTGTTTTAGTTTTACCTATCTTATTTTATGGTCTAGTGGGTTCCATAGGAATCAGAGTCCTCCCAAGGTAAATCTGAGAGGCTTTGAGATGATCAATAAGGGAGAAAAGAAGAAAATTTAATATAAAATCAGATTAATGTTGTGGAGACAAAAAGTACAAAACTTCCCTATTAAATGAGGTGGAGTGGAACCATCAAGTAACTGAAAATGGAAATACTTTAAGCTAAAAGACTGTACATAAAGGTGCAATGTGTAAAAATGATAAAGGGCAGTGTACCAGAGTAACCGCTAACTACTGCTCACTTTGCTGCAGCTCTGTTTGGCTGAAGCTAGCAGCTGTCACTTGCTTTTTAGCTTACTTAGCCTTGCAGATAGTGGCCCAGTTGGCCGATCAGTCTAACTGGAAGAGGAGCTTGGAGTACTGGGTAAGTGTTGAGGACTCTGACTCTATGGGTTTAGGAGGACATGAAGCATAAGAGAAGCTTTATTAGTGAGGATTTTTTTACATCAAACTCTGTGATCAAAAGTTTTTTGCAATCAAACCAAAGTTGTTGCTGATTATCTGAAGAGCAAAAAGTCAAACAAAGACTGTTTTTGTCGATTTTTATTTTCTTTTATTTCTGTCAGGTTGGAATCAGATATGTCTTTCAATGAGTTAGCGAGGCAATTAAGCTCTAGAAAGGACAGGCAGGGTCTATAAGGTTAGCATTGCAACTTGTGTCGATTTCTCTGCAACCTGAGACATAACACATCTTTTTATATCTTCAAAACTTTTATTAAAATGAACAGTCCTCATTTAACTGTAAACTCTGAAGATGTGACAGTACAACGAAACTTTCTGATTTAATTTTTTTGGTATTCCAGTGTGCGATGGGCCACATCACCTGAATATGCGAGCACAAACATCGGCGGCTCTACAAAGCAAGTAAACATCAAAGCCGATACAGAACACCACGGGATGCATGACATTCCTTGTGACAATTCACCCTTTAATGCCGAGCTCTTGATGCATGACCTAAAGACGTGGTAAAGCCTTTCCACATGGATGGCATCAAATGAAAAGCAAAGGTCAATGACGGTGATTCCTGATTTCTAGAGGTATGATATAAGGATGCGAGCCTGCAGACGTGCATATATGCTCGCAATGTGCATAAACACATATTTATATGCTCATATTTGACAAGTGTGGCATTCTGGAAGTAATGGGCTTAATAGTTCAAAGATCAGAGGCAGGTGAGACGAAAAGGAAAATAAATCAATTCAAACGAGGAGAAGATCTCTCTCCCGTCTTTCCCCCTTACCTCCCTCTAGTCCTTTAATCCCTCTCAAGGGCCACTAAACAATCACCATACACTAAACCGAGGCGACGGAGAGCGGCTGAAGTGCTTGTGGATGGACATGCATGCAGTATGTTGCAGATCTAAGTGTCCAACCCTGCTCTCCGTGTCTTTGTTCATCTCCTTCAATCAAGACTGTCAAATTGGTTTCTTTGCAGCTGTAATGCACAAAGAGAAAAAAAAATAAATTGCGTCTTTTGCTGCAATGAATTCGCTCTTTTCCTGTAAGAATATGAGACCTCAAACCAGTTTAGACAATTTTCAGAGGGAGTAGACTTCCTTAGGAAACAAGAGAAAGCTGTAGGTTGTTCGACTGCACTGTTACCATGGACACGCTTAAAAGGTTTCCTTTTTTTATTTTATTTTGAAACCCATCAAGGGAACATTATGAAAGCATGGATGTATAGCCGAGATAGAGTGCTGGCTTATCCTACGTTTCTTTAATCACATTTTATATCTGTTTCGCAACAAGAACGGCAGTTCTCCTTAGAAGAACAATTATTTTGGAGTGATGATCAAGCCAGAGAAGGTATCATTCTCAGTTTTTTAGCTGTGTTGTCTCCACTCGGCAGTTGGAATATATCTGCTCTGATGACGCCGGTGTCTTCATTGATTCAGCAATGCCCTCGGCGGCCTGCAGTCCGTTCCCTGGACACCACGGTGCTAAATGACACATTTGACACCATTACAGAGCCGGAGAGGGGTAGGTGCCGCACAGCGAGGCGAGGCGGAGAGCCAGGAGAGCGTCACTTTGATGTTATAAACATCAAGGTTTCACCACGTTCGCTTTGTTATGTGCTCTTTGTCATTATGAGTAAGAGTCAGTGAAAGGCGTGCAGTCACCAGCATACGGTCAAATATGTCAGAAAATATATACGTTAACTCCAATCAGGAATTAAAACGGCAGCCTGCTTCCTTCTTCTTACTAACTTTGATGTTGCAAAAGCCATGCCACCATACTTTGGATCGGTTCATCACATATTATAAATGTTTCTATCAATACGTCAAAGGGATCCAATGACTGTCAATCAGCAGAATAAAGTTGGAGATCACTCCAAGACCAACGTTAGCTTGATGTTGCAACAGACAGATTTCATGTTCGTGGCAACACACCGAGAATTTAAAGTGACCCAATTTTCTGCATCTGTATCAGTATTTGGAACAGACGGTGTTAAACCCAAAGTTTGTGTTAAAACAGGAAGTGGGAAGAGCTGACAGGAAGTTGAAATAAAGAAAAAAAACTTAACAAAGTCAACCTAACTTATTTATTTGTGTACCTTTTTTATCTTAAAAATAAAAATATAATGTTTTGGGGACAATTGTTGTTCCTTTTTTTTACACAAAGTCAAACACAATGTTAGTTATTCATGTGTGCATGTGTGAGTTTCTCACCTAATGATACCAGCTACCCAATAAGATTTCTTCTTCACAAAAGTCAATTAAAAACCTCATTTTATATTGTCAAAAGTACATTACTTTAACAATAAACTTGTTTCAGTCAATCACTCTTCTTAGTCCTACTAACAATGTGGATTTTTGTTCCTGACCTAAAAAGACCTTAACAACAGCATTGTAAAAACATTACATTTAAATCGAATTATGATAAACATGAAATTTTAATATCAAGCTTCAATATATTTTTCTGCGTTTTAATGCCAACATTCATTTTGTCTATTGGGGTGCTTGCAATCACTCTGAAGACCCAAACGACAGTCCAAACATTACCAAAAATGAAATTGACGGTAGATTTCATATGTGATTCATTGACAGTCCTTTCCTCTGGTGTTTTGTGTCTGTTTAGAGTTGTGCACTCACTCAAACACACGAAAAACAGGAAAAAAAGTGAGAGAAAAGAGACAAACAAAGTAATCCAAATTGTCTAAATTGCTCCAAGGTTTCAGCCAGCTCTCGCTAAAAAGGCACGACATTTATGTAAAACAGAAAGGAAAATTATTCTCAGCACGACAGCTCCAGCGAGACATTTCTGTGACGAGGCATTGATTGGAGTAAATTTGGACCATTTCACTGTCACATTGCTCATAAATAACTAACGGAGACAAAGTTGAAGGAGGAGGTAACATGTCTGGTGTGACACATTCAGAGATACACATTTGGTGTGCTTTGTGCATAAAAGGGTATTAAGCAGAATAGATTAATTTCACTCCTCTGTAAAGACTCACATGCACCTTATTGTGTGTGTTCGGGTTTATTGCCTCAGTGAAGTGCACTTCTAAAGAAATCCCCAGCCAATTTTTCCACAAACTTACCTTGTCTCTTACTAACTTCAACTAACTCTTTCAAATGCTTTTTAGTGCCAGCTCAGTGCTTTAATTTGACTGAATCCATCCCTGATAGATACAAGAGAGGGGCTGGATGAACACTTTAATGACCTCTACATTAAGAGTGCAGTAACTAAGGGGACACATTTGGTCCGATACCTGGCCCATCAATTCGTTAACTCCCCCCTCTACCGTATTTACACACATCATTTGTGTACCAAGCAAAAATGGAAAGAAAAAAATAACAAGAAAATCAGCTTTTCACAGCTGCGGGTGTAACTGATGGATGGGGTTTGCCTCCGAGAGGGTGCGAAACATTTGTAAACCTGCAGCGTGTGATTGAACTGTGAGCAGGGGGAATGGATTTCAGTGGCCTCATAATGGTGTGTGTGTGTGTGTGTGTGTGTGTGTGTGTGTGGATGGAGGTGGGTGTAAGGAAAGGATGACTTGGCTCAGGATGAGAGTCATGCACCTGTAATGGATGCCAACTGAGGGGTAATCATAGCAGACACAGAAATTAGTCCCATCAGTACTGAGGGACTATGAAACATGAAGGCTGCTGAATAATAAGTCGAGAATTCTTCAGCTTTAACAATCTCGGGAAAGAACACGATGCTTCAAAAATAAAATGTGTGCAAAAAATAGAAAAAAAAAGCCCCAGAGCTTCTGTTTACTTACTGTACGGGAGACGTACAGTAGGAGATACATAGCTTGGCCAATTACGTGGGCCTCTTGCTGACTGCCAGAGCGTAACAACATCAAATAGTAGATTATCATATGGGACCAACAGGCACTATGTGAAACCACTAATGGTGTTTGCTGTAGAGGAAGGAAAAAAAGGAATTCACTGCTCTTGTTCAAACAATCTTTCAAATCTAAAGAACTCTGCCATTTAAAAATACAATTAATAATATTCTGGTGGAATATTTTAATAATTACAACAAGAAGGTCACCTTTGCTGTAGGTTGGAGTGAGCAATTTAACAGAGGATTGGTATTTTTTTTCATCTGTGATGATATTTAACTTAATAAGAATCCTTCAATTGTAGACATATAGTATTTTTTTTCAGTACACAAAATGCATATATTTTTTTATTATCTACTTTGTAATCCAGCCGTAAAACTAAGAAGTTAATTCTGATACATTAAACACATTAGACGCAAATGGCAACAACTAATGTTAGCTCAAACATAAGCATTAAAAATAATGTTCATAACTGTGCATGTACAGTATTTCAAGTACACTGTGACAACATTACCATGCACAGTCTGAGAATTGAATGGTGCTTTGTGTATGATGTGTAATGGTGCTGGCTTAAGATATTGCTAGTTGAATTACTCTTATGTCTTACGAATGTGTGCAATATTAAGAGACATAACCATAGGGTGCATTCAAAATGCACAAAGATGCATTCAAGTGCACCTGCTAAATTTGGAAATATACACTGCTTTGTAGGGAAAAATGCATGGGTGCAGACAGGGACTTAATGGTGGATTTGAGTGCACCTCATAACTCAAAAATCTATATTTAAATGGCTGCAAAGCTTGTTTAAAATAAAAAATGTGTGTATATTTGACTCAGTTTTCTCTGTGGAGATACATGGGTTTACATCTGCATTAACCTCATTCTCTAGGTTTACCTCGTTCTCGTTTTTTAATGTACTGCACCACAGCATTTCTAATTATTAACTACTACATTTATACCCAGTATGCATATATTTTGGTGGGTGAAATATATGTCCAGCTGGGAAAATTTATATTCAGTCCCCTTTGCCAGAGAATCAATTATGGACATTGCATAACCATATAAACAACAACGGTAAATGTTGATTTTTAAATTCGTGGCGACATACACATGTCCATAAAAAAAAAGGACCACAATTCATTACTGCAACAGCTGGAGGGGATGTGAAAGAGGACCAGCTGTGGCAGAAGAGGAGATTTTATTTATTATAGGTGATGTTCGGGTTATGTAAAGTCATCACTGTTTGATGCAAATAATTATTTAATCCTGGTGATGATGCAGAAAAAGATTTCTGTATCTACTGTATGTGATATTTTTGTGAAGGGTCCACAATCAGCCTGACAGCTCGCATGACTATCAAAGTTATTTTATCCTCACATATCCTCCTCATCAAATTACTGCCTGTCACTCTGCGATGTGATCATTCAAACTTTTCACATCACTTCTTATTTGTTTCTTACAAATTGCAACCAGTCACATAATTGCGGATGATTGTTTTGGCTGTTTGTTCGAAAGCGCAAATGCATTCGCCCAGAAGGTGTCAGCGGAAACGTGTCATTGCTAAGACTAGCTGACAGGGGCTAAAATAAGACTTCAAAAAAACATTGAATTTGACAGAGATAAGAAAATTGGGTTTAGGTTTCATGGTTCTCTCATATCTAATTTTAACAATTGGGAGCCCATCAGTCAGCCAGCGAAAGGACATTACTGTTCTTGACCAGCCTGCTCAGTGGTGCAGCAAATACAATCAAATGTTCACAGGGATCTGAGCACATACTGAAAAACTGGGAACAAATCCATAGATAATACCCTTATCAACATATTGGGCCTAAAGATAATATCTGCAAAAGTGGAAAGCCTAATAATGAGTAGGACCATTCACAGTTGGAAGGATTTAAAGCATAGTTTCAAACAGTTTGACTAATTAACGTCAGTTAAATGAGGTCCACCATATTTTTTTGAAAGGTAATTATATCGTTTTACGATTCACTGACCATTTGTCAGCATTGAGTATAAATTAGTTCTTGTCTGCCTAATTGTGCCGCAGCATATCGGGCGAAATGCAGGGAGATGAAAGAGATGATCCCAGAGATAGTTCAAAGTTTCAGACATTAGGCTAAAGACGGTATGCCCAAGGGGCAAAAGAAGCTAGTTGAAAGCAAAGTTGGTACGTTCAGCCTGTTAAACGTAGATACAATTCTTTGTTAAGTTTTGAAACAGCGGGGTTAGACGCTGTGCTGTACTGTACTGTGCAAAAAAACACAGGAAAAAAAAGACTAAAAAGATGTATCATACCAACAAACAGCTTTTGTCAGTTTCTAGTCTTTTCATCATGGAGACGCTCAAAGGTCTGATCTGAGAGGATCAGACAGATTTTCTCGGGATAACGTCAGACTGCTTTGATGTTATTAAAGGAGCAGTGTGACAACGGCAATAAGAAGGCATTTGTGACTGATCATTTCACCCTTGTTATCGGCGGTTAAGCGGTCTGCCCCTCAAACAGGAAACAAATTCAACCTTTCTTTAAGACAAAAAGAGCGAAATATCTAGTGGTCAAAAGTTTAAATTCTGGTTTAAAGGCTTGTGCTTCTTTTTCTGCTGGAAAAAATATGGTATCGAAGTTATTGGTATGATTTTCCAAAGAATAGTGCGAAGTATCGGAGCAGAATTATTTAGGGTTAAGGGACCAATTTTTCAGCCTGTTTCTGCATTGTTTGCCTGGTTATACTCATATGTTGGCCTGTTAAGATCCTACTGTCGAAAGAAAATGAAAAAGAAGTTACGAAAAAGTGTTTCATTATGAAACAGTCTGAGATTGTTTTCTCATTTATGTGTTCAACAGAATCCATGCAGCTTCTCAGAGGCCAAGGTGATGTCTTTCAATGTCTTTCCAAAACCCAAAGATACTTCAATTTAAATTTATAAAAGATTCGGTACACTGAAACAAAGACATTTTGGCATTTTTGTGGTTTGAAAAAGCTTTTAAACGATTAATATACTATCAAACTCCTTGAGTTCTAAACTTAATGAATCAAGAAACTTCAAGTTTAATCCAAACTACACATTTTAGATTTTGGCAGGTTATTCTTATGTGCTTCTACTGAGCATAATTCAAAACAAAAGGCCTTTAAACTATATTTTCCTTGTTGTGAATCCACATCCACATCCCAAAATTCCAAAAAAGACTCGTCTGCATCCAGTGTGTCTGATCCTAAACCTCGTCCCTGTCAGCAGTTTGTTGAGGTGAAGATTTCCACGCCGCCAGTAGAGATGCTGCCACCTGCCACATCCAAAAGGTAAGCACACACAGGGACAGCCTTTCACCTCTGTCGCGCGAGGCTGGGCGCCCATCAGCCCGATGTCAAACCCCCATTACTGCCTGAGCATCAGCTGTCGACGTGTCAAAAGGATTCTGAGAAGGAGCCACTCACCGAGGTGCTTTTTCACACTTTTGTTCTACTTCTTTCATTTATCAAGTCTCACTCCCTGCCAGCGCCTGATATCTAAAGATTGAAGGTCTTTGTGAGTCTCTGACAGTGTCTGTCACTGGATCGCATCACATCCCTTTTCGTTAAACCACTCTCAAGGTGGAGTAATAGAAACTTGGGAAACTTAATGTTACAGCTGAGTGAGCTTTTTCCAAGGGAAAAGTTAAACCACTTCCACGGTGAGGAGAAAACAGCAGCACTGGTACGAATGAAAAAAGGGACTTTGAATACAAATGTCTTTCTTTTAAAAAAAAAAAAAAAGGCACTTACGGGCTTGTGCATATGTTTTTCCGAGCCGTGGAGTTCTTTGCACTTGTGCACTCTGTTGTCTAGTCGGCTCAAACTAAACCCCGAACCCCGGCGGGAGGAGCATAATTACCATTTGATGAGTTTGAGAACAAAGCTGCTGCGTTACAAGTTGAAAATTGGTTATCGGCTCTGAGTGCTGTTGCTTTAATTTGGTCTTGGCTGTGTTCAATGTTTCAGTCCAAATTGTTGCTGTCACTGGAGGTTATGGTGGTGGGGGGGCCTTTGATAGAGGGAGGGGTGGGACCTTTACAGAAGCTAAAGGTCTGTAATTATCTTATTCCTTTCTAGCAGTTAGATTCTGCAGATTGACTCGGCTTGACAAGAGAATGGGGAATATTTAACAAGTTGATGAAAAAATATAAAAAAAGGAGCAATTTTGTTTGTTCCGTGAACACAAAAGGCTTTTTACCTGTCACAACTCTGAAGGATAAACGATAAGTAAATGAACTACTTTACTGGATCAAACATTTGGAGACAACACAGCTGCCTGTCCATGGAGACGCATCCTATCAAAGCAACAATATTATTAATATTTAATTATTTAGGATGGTAAGAAAGAGCTGCTGTCTCGAGAGATAGTCAAAAAGGAAAACAAGTTACTGCAGAAAACATTGAGCATATTGCAGCTCCCCAGCTGCTGTTGGCTGATCAAACACAATCAAATTCTGATTGCACAGCGAGACGCCAATGTTAACTCTGCAAAACCCTCAATTTACTCATTGACAGAAAAGCAATAGTCAACTATTAAAAAAAAAAAAATCAATAGTGTTTCAAGCCAAAGTTTCACACATTTTAAAGTTTCAAATTCTCAAATTGACGGATGTAACTATTTTTCTTGTCCTCTGTTATTGGAAATTGACTGCTGTCTTCTGTTGTTTGATGGATAAAACGCTTAATTGAAACAATTTGGATTAAACAGTGCTGACAATTTTAGTTGCAGTCTGTGTGCAACATTTCAAATATCTGATAGCCCCAGTAACTCCAAACCAATACCAAAGTTGTGCAGAACCTGTGGAAAGAAATGTGTGGTTATTTAACCATCAGTACTACGCATCAAAACACATTTGTATTAATGGAAAAAAACAACATTTTCTGTTCAAGCAAGTCCTCAAACTTGGGCAGAGATACTTAAACACATGAGAAACTTAATTACACATAAATCAGTTTGTGCATTATGATTTCCACCATATCTACATTTGCAAAAAACCCAGTTTACAAAGCTTGCTTCTCTTATATCATTGATTAATTTATTCTGCCAGTATTGTGATGCTTTTTATGAGAATTTCTGCAGGTTTATGGTTTATATCCCTAGTTTGGCTCAAACTGGGCACGTTAAACTTTGGTTCCCCATGTTTTCACCATGTTTCTCTCCCTTACACTGTAAAAGGCTTGTTTTGACCATGTGATTTTACTTCTTGCACCTGAGCTACGACCTCTGAACACAAGTTTACGAAACACTGTTGACAGCTGCTGAAAGACAACAGGTGACATAACAGCAACAGCTGATCAAGCTGCACTGAAATTTTGTTCAGAGTCAATAAAAGTTTATTTTACTTTTTTTTTGCCATATTTATATGTGGGCTTTGTCTGTCTTACTACAGACTTCTATACACTTCCTGCATTGGCACAGAATGTCATAAAGTCGTCCAACATGAACATACCACCTGGGGGAACTTGGCCGGAGACACCCACACGTTGCAGGGTGCCGTGCAAATAGTCCCAAAGTCTCGTTCTCATCATCCAACCACAGGAACATATGAAGCTGCTGCCCACAAGCGAACACAATGGAGCCGTCATGCATCCAAACATTCTTCATCGCTCACAGCAGAGCCTGACAGGAGCCCATTGACCAGATCGAGAACACAAGAACCCTTTGAAAATACAAGATTTCAATTCAATTTGTATCAAATACCATTAGGAATGAAATATTACTGTGGTTTTGTTGAACTGAAAAAATATTTCTGATATAAATGAGATCACTGAGGCCAAGGACAGTCCTGACATTTTTAAAAGGTCTGATATTACAGCTAAAATAACTTGTGGCATTAGAGTGTGACAAAATTACTGATGCACAATATGCCATTGCCAACTGAGACTTCCTAACCATTTAAAAAGCTTTGGATTTAATGCACTACAACCCACATTATGGTGGAATAATTTATTTGAGAATAATAGCAAAACTACTATTAGGCAACACAGGAGGGAAAATGCTAGTTTTCTACTGTAGTTTGCAGAGCAGAAAAGTTCTTAAAGCCTTTTCTTTGCTTCCAATTGACTTGGACAAGAAACTACTTTGCACACCATCACTCATCAGATACCGAAGGAAGAAGCATTGAGATGCAGTAATGCACAATGTGTGCACCACACAGGCTTGCAGGAGGGAAGGCTTACCTGTCAGTTTATCTAAATGAGATTTCTATTGATTTTAATGCCCCCACCCTCACCCCCCAACCACCACCCGGCTGTGTCATCACACTGAACCAAAGCTGAGTGGACTTTAAATAGAAAAGGTAAAAGCGCTCAAAAGGACATGATACTGTTGGCATTTTGCAGTTGAATGACCTATTCCAGCTGGTGGCAAAAGATCAGCGCTGTTTAGTGAAAGAAGGCACTAATATGTCAACAAGCGAGCGCGGACGAGACGTAATGCGGCTTTGAAATTCAATGCAGGTGTTTACAGATAGCAGTTTTGGAACAGCTGTAGGTGGAAAAAAAGGGACTTTGTGTTTGCTTCCTTTGTTTCCTGTAGCCTCACACTGCAGCTGAGAAACGGCCGGTGATAACATTTACTATTTTCACCTATAATGAAAAGGTCAGCCGAGCCACCCTCTCTAATAACGGCAGATAAACCAAAAGTGAGCATGAATGGTGCTCCCTGCATCGCAGCGATCAGTCCAGTCCAGGAAATGAACCCAGGAGGAGAAATCTTCTGGGGTTCAATTGAAGCCCACCTGGGACCTGAGACCAGTTTTCATTACGGTCAATCAGTTCCTGGTTCAGTCCTGTTCTGCTTGCAAACCACCGTAATTTTCGGACTATTGAGCGCACCTGAATATAACCCGCACCCACTAAAAAGAAAAAGAAAAAAGATTTTGTACATATATAGGCCGCACTTGTCTATAAGCCGCAGATGTTCACGTTGTAACCTGGGATATTTACACAGAAAAATATAACACAGAAAGATTTTTTTAACTTTTAATCAAATAAATGTATTTTTCCGAACAGTGCCTGTAACACGGCTGGTTAAAAAAATAAAAAATACGGTTGCCTACCAGAAAAGTCATTGATCGCTATCTTTGCTATCCATGATGAGGACATGTGCATGAAGAATAACTGATCTGAAGAACTTAGTGTAATTGCATTTGATTTAATTCGAACAGTTTCATTGGTCAACTGTGTTCGGTAATTTCATTGGTCTGATGTGACGAAGCTGAATGTATTGGCGGCATGAAGCTCTTTAGCACGTAAAAAGCCGTAAATTAGCCGTATCATTGTTTAAGCTGCAGGGTACAAAGCGTATGTAAAAATAGCGGCTTCTTGTCCGGAAATTACGGTACATGCTCCATTTTAGCAAAAGTAGTATTTACTGACAGTATAAAAGGCAGTTTTGAATATATTACAAGTAAGCAGTATCAGTTACTTCTCTATCAAAAGCAAACAGGCTATAAGCTTTTCTGCACCAAAATCTGCACCTGTTGAAGCATGTGACACTTAATAAATATAACTTAAGGCATTAATTAAGGCATTTTCCTCCCTGTTGCAGTAACTAAAACCTACCTCGAGTACCTGAGATTACTTAAGTTATCTATTAAAACTCTGTGGCTTATGGATATCACACAGCTCATCTCCAAGTCCTCAGTTTCCCACACTGGAATACAAGCAGCTTCAACAAGCCACTGTCTGCTGGGCTTTATGATGCTTCACAATAATGTTTCATTAGTGAAAAAAAAAAACAATCTTTGCTTGTGTTTGCAATGCGTGGTTAAACATCTGCTGTGCATGCAAAGCAGAGAGAGAAAACAGCATTCTGCAAATTGTTTAGGCATTCACATTTGCGTATTATTTATTTCCTATTTATGTGCAATGTACTGTCCAAAACACATTTCTCCAAAGTGCATTTACAAGATGAGATTGCGCAACATTCTGGCACAATTATAAATTCAAATGTCACACTTTGCAAGTTGTACTCTAATTATAAATCATATTAAGGCTCTTTAAGAATGGTCACATGCATAATGATGGTGTTTTTCATATTCGAGACTAAAATGAAATAAACAAGGCGCAGCTCTCAGTAAAAAAGGCATATATTCTGCAGCGTGTAATCAAACTGCAGGCAGTAAACTCCACATTATCTTTTTCCTTTTCTCTTTTTTTTTAAAAACTAAAGCCGCTCTTGCAGGCCTTGCCATCGCATGACATTTAGCACTTATCCGTATGCTAAGTATACCACTTGATCACTGGCACCGCAGCTGTAGGTTCATCATAGCTGACACACACACCCTGTGATTAGAGTCTAGGGCTCCCAAGATTGTGGGAAAATTCGTTAGCACTCTAAATGCTCTCTTCAGCCTAAAACATGTGGCTGAAAGGGTGCTTTAGCTACCAATGACACACTCAGAGAGCTCTAATTAAGGTATGGCATTGCTGTTCTGTAATTACAGTCAGTGCTGTTCTGAGCATGACTCTCAAAACGAGCAGATCCTCTGCCCTCAATTGCGGGGTGCCAGCTTAATTGCAAGTGATCATAAACTGTAATAAATAGATATGGGCTGTTGTCAGCTAATACGCTATTCATTAATCACACATGGACCCATTAAGAGTAATGCATTATTTAATGATGTGAAGGCAGAAGTGAACCTGAGGCCACTGTGTCAAGAAATGGGCAAGATTATGAAATGTTCAAAAAGTACACAATTATTATTATTATATAAGCAGGAGCAGAGATATTAATATTATCATTAGCAGTAAAATAACCCATAGGGATGATTCTTTTGCGCTCAATCAGCATGATCTTTTTCCTGGTAGCATGAGGATATAAATGCGCTAAAAAGGGCAGCAGAGATGCATTAATTTCATAATTGAGGCAATCTGCAAATACATATTTGAATTGCAGATACATAATTAAAAAATATGGGAATATCGCGTTTTTCCTAAAGTTAAATGAGCTTCACATTGAAAACAATGCAGCTAAACGCTGTCCTTGGCATCCTCAACCCTTCTGTTTCATCATGTGTGCTATTTTGCTAATTTCCCTCATGGGATTAACCAAGCGTGTGTGTTTGCGTTCATGTGTGGAGCAGAGAGCACACACACACGGAAGACCTTCGCCGAGGCAACATGCATACAATTACAGGCAATTTATTCAATATGACACGGATCAAACAAAGGCTTTAATGTACTTTATCGATAATATCATATCATGCATATCGAGCTGGAGCTGTCCTTGGGAAGGCATAAACAATTAAATTAGCCCCTGAGCTTTTCATGCATGTTAAATTTACAATTTAAAACTGTACCGGTAATGTAAAAAAACTAATATGTATTCTGCATACATACTTGAGTGAAATGTGTGGAAAATTAGCATTTAAAGGAGCGCCATTGAGCTAATTCTCACAAAAAACTACTATAATAAACATTTTTCTTCTTGATATAAACTGGTTGATACATACGAACATTGATAAGACATCAATTTTTATAATCTGTCCTAATTCTGTTACAGTTCAGTCCCCATTTATGACAGTATATTCAAGGATTTGGGTTGAATTTTGGATTTTTCTCCACATTTCAAACTTCATAGTACAAAACTCGTTCAGTCAGCCATCTTTTATTTGAGGAATATTGCTAAGATCAGATCCAACGTGTCATTTCTAGTTATTCACCCCTTGTCACATTTCATTGGGACCACTGACATTCATTCGGTTTAGCTTGTGATCCATCATTAGATCAACTTCAGCCTGCTCGCTCAGGCTTGTGTCTTTTTTTATAGTTTCAACTAATTTCAAGTGAGAGTTTTGTTTATCTGTCATGTTTTGCATCGACTTGATGTAATAATGTCAGACAAAATCAATAATATATTCAAGTAGAGATGATTCACACTCTATTTAGTTACAATATCACATATTTACAGACAAAACACTGATACTTGTGCAGCATTTCGCAGAATCCAAGGTTATATTTTAGCACTTTCTTTTAATATTCAATGCAGTTGAGCAGTCAGTCATGCAGTCAGTTTCCAGAATAAAAGTGTCAGCATTGTTTGCTTTTTCAAACAGTGGAAATCACCCAATTTTAACTGACAAACACACAGATCAGGACGTTATCCTGCTGTTTCCACCAACAAAAGAGGACATTCTGAAACAAAGCATGATCTTTTCCTTTCTTTCAGTGCTCAAATCTTACCAGACCTTAAGCACAGTGTTGTCACAACATTAAATTTAAATCAGAAAAGTTTAACATAAAGGCAAGAGTCTCAAAATATCCTTGATTTGCATAAACAAAAGTGGCTTTAACGAATAAGCTCTAGTTAAGGTTAAACAACTGTAACACTTGTTTGAATATTTTCATTGCTATCAAGTCCCATCTTTATATTGAGTATAGTTTCTGAATTAGCCATGACATGCATTCATATTGAGCACTTATCTTTCCATATAGTTGATTTTAGTGGTTGTGGCAGAGTCTGCGGTTCCCACGTTGGCTTCAGTTGCCTAAACACTGATTCAAATGACACAATGCACATTAGACGTCAGCCCCACTGTTTAAAGTTTTCTCTCTTTACAATGTATCAGAGTGAGTTACTACTCATGCAAACTTCTCATCCTATTACTGCCAATGGATGGAAAAGGCCCTTAAGGGCCTTAAAAGCAGTCCTTTGTCCTCTGTAATCAGGATATGTTTTTGAAATCATAAGACTTCAGTAATTGGCATCATGACTGAATAGTGGCCTCATGAAAATGCAGCTTTATTGAATCTCTAGAGTTTGTCAAGAATGCACGTGGCCACTTTAACAAAGCTTGGCAACTATCATCAATTCCTTGCAGAGGAGGAAGGAAAGTAAGAACGAATTCTTCAGACACAAGGAAACTTTGTCATCAAAGCACTTAAACCCAAGGTCTTTGACAAAAGGTTTGAATATTCGAAAAGGTCATGATATTAATGAAAAAATGGATTCCAGTGTACAAATGCACGAAAAGAAAAACCTCCCCAGATCACCTCACAATATGGATACAAAACACCTGGCGAGGCTGAGCGCCAGACAACCAGCAGCTGGGATGAGGTAGGATATGAGCCAATGACTGGAGGGTATAGTTTAAATACTGTGGGAACATATGACATTAATTTGCATAAAGAGTAAGAAAGAAAAAAACAACGCAGGGGCAGTTAGAGCTCACCGGCACCACGGTGGTGTCGATATCACACTCGTAAGTTCCAGATTCTTGGAATTAAAACAGAATTAAAGCTGTGAAAGCAAAACAAACCAATGGAAAAAAAAGAACCATAAGCCCTCGTTAAAGCATCATTGTAACCTTTGTGTAAGTCATCCATTTTGGACAAATCCAGTGGACTCCCATAATCCTTTTCTAACTCTCAGTTGGCCATCCCCAAGAGGGCCATTTAAAAACCCCTTTCAAGATTGTCCCTCTAATCCTCCTATCCTGTCCTATTACTGCTGCTTGGTTGGGGGGGATTGTTGGTTTGTTGAAGGTTGTTTTTTACAGTGTGTGTGTGTGTCCTTTGTATCCCACACTTAAGTGCTTGACATGGTTTTGAAGAGAACTCTAAACACAAGCGCCGCTGTATCTCAAACAGTGTTTAACGGCAACTTGAGATATGCTAATAGCTAAATACAGGGGGACAGTATTATCAAAGCATTACGTTTCTAAATCACACAAAATGTTCATTATTCCAAAGCGTGCTTTATGCAATCAGCAGCAGACAGATGGATTAAATTAGACTCTTAATGATGCCTCCAATGTGTATTAATTATGTTATAACAAGGCTTTGCGTGCCTTCAAGTGCAGCGAAATGACTGAGAATAACATTTGAGCCTTTCAATTAGCAGCCGAGCAAAAAGGGGCCTTTGCTTTCAATGTCACAACACTGCTGCATGCCGAGGTCACACGAGGCCGCCGTTCATTTGCATTTACGGTTTATAAGTGTTGCTGTATGTCTGTTTAAGAAACAACCCTACAAGTTAAACACTGTGGATGAGCCAAAGCTAAAGAATCAACTTTTGTATCGCAATTACAAGAGATGGAACAAAAGCCTTTGTTCCCTGCAGTGCAACAGTCAGTTTTCATTTAAATTCATTTAAAGGGTCTGTTGCACATGTGGTAGTTGATGCTGAAGGATGAACCAGCAGGCAGGCAATGGAAATTTATTCATTCCAGCCACCAAAAAGATCATCAGGTCTCAAAAAACTGGAAGAAAAAAATCCTAAACTATTTATTTCAACCTTCTATTTGCAGAAAAATCCAAACAGTTTTGCTTTTTTCTTCCACCTCTTATGCGTCTTTGGCCAAACAGGGAAAGGGTCTCCAGAATTAGCGCCAAACTGCCTCATTTGACATAATTTTTCTTTGTTTGAATATAAACAGAACTCAGTACTCTTCTAAAAGTCATTACTTTAATTGACCCTTTCAAAAGGCACCAATAAAACATACATATAATTAGTTATGTCGAAAAGCAATAAGCATTCCTCTTCTTTAGAAATGATGAATATTTTGACAGAAAAATACTTTCAGATATATATTTTAAAGGGAGGTGCCTTCCTTATTCTTAAAGGGCAAGGCGAGTCAGGAATTCAATTCCCCATGCAAAAAAATGTGTGATCAAACAGAACTAAATGAAAGTGAACAAGCATTTTTCATACATTTTATGTCCAAGACATCTTAATAAAATGAGTGATAAAAATGTGCACATCCCCTCAGCCTGTGTTCTGACATTAATTATGGAAATTTCCATATGAAGAATGGAGGAAGTGGGCTCCAAGATCTCTTCAAAGTAAAGTGTCATCGACCCTTTATTTGTCCTTCGACCCTCTTCTGGAATATTGACTTTTCCCAGCTCAGAGTCTTAACTGGGATCTCTTTCTTTCCCTTCCTCAGGTTGTTTGTACTCCTTTTATCCTCCAGCTTCACCTCTTTCCTGTATCTCATCCTGGACGACTACTGAATGTGACATAATTGTATTGCATTGTGTTTAATCTAATAGGGCACATAAAGCTAATTACAGCCTATTATCACTATCTCACACAGCCTGTAATAAGAACCACTCGTTTAATAAAGATCATTGATAAAGACCTGGTTGGAAATTATGTTCTGGATCATATAAATACAGACTGACATTCCTGATACATACAGCAGTTAAAAAAAAGATATTGGTTGTAGTTTTGTTTTTATAACTTTATTTAAAATCATGCATGAGAAATATTTACTTTTTTTCACTTTATGTCAGTTTATTTTAAGGTGGCTTCACATATTAGCCCATTAGAGTCTCCTCAGGTTGCCTCCACTAGCCACTTAGCATCTGAGTGTTTAAACAGTTCGCTCATTAATCTCACTGTATTAGCTTGTTACCTTAATGACTGCTTTATTAGTTCATTATGTTGTCGTTGATTGAGCAAGAAACACTCCTATTAAATCCAAAATACACAGAATAACTGGCGCGTCAAGGGCCTCAACATTTATTTCACAACATTCAGATGACCAGTGTCAGAGTTTAAAGTATTTGCAGGTGACTGTGTTTTTAACTATATTTATCATTTAAATCAGTTTGAAATTTTGAAAAAATTCAAACATTGATTCTCTAAAATAAAAAAGTTCATCCACTTGTGGCTAAATTAAATCATGTGGAATTAAGCAGGATTGAACTGATCTTCAGATTTAGCAAAATATGGGATTAAAATGTTGGTATCACTTAGAATTTTTTTTTAAAGGAGCATATCAATGGCTCCAATTAAATTACTTCATCCGTGATAATTAACAAAACTCAATACTTTCTTACAACATTTCAGTGGAATACTGCTGCTGGGGGAAATTCTCATTTTGCTGCTAAAATGAGAGCAGTTAAATCACATTTATATCTGGGGGGCAGTGAGGCACACCATCATTTGAGTCCTCTCTAAAAACAAGCAGACATGGCTTAATTGCAGACAGTAAGTAAGTAAAAAAAAGAAAAAAAACCCAATTTCTTCTCTGGCTCAAGGTCTTGTTTGTTGCTGACAAAGGCTGCTGCATTTTAACAGTAGCTAACAAACAGGAAAGTGTTGCTTCTTCTTAAAGCAGCTAAACTCACTGCTTTCTAAATTCTGCTTTGGGTTGTGTTGTTTTAAAGTAGGGATGCATACTTCAAGCAAAAATACTGGTCAAAACTTCAGGGGAACTTTTTAAATTTATGTAAACTCCCACTTTATTTGCAGCATGCTTTTATTTTGACACAATCTGCACACAATAACTTTATTTAGTACATTTTAGATGCATTGTTTGTAGCTGTAAGGCTTAAATTAAACATCTTTATCGACATCAACATCCCTGAAGATGCTCCATCTTTTCTCCAGCTTGCATCTTTTTCTCTATATTTCTTTTTCTTCTCTCTCTCCATCCATCTTTCACATCCTCTTACCCCCTAATTCTAATGTCAAGCTTTTATTTCCTCCTTTCCTAAACATCAAGCTCACTCACACAGTTGTTTGACTTGCCCATCTTTCCTAATTTCCATCTTTGCCCCTCCATGACCCGAGCACCCTTCTTGTCTCTGCAGCACTCCACAGCTCACACTCCTCCTCCTCCTCCACCCCATTTTCTTCTTTCAAGTCCTGCTATTTCCTCTCCCTTTTCTTCCCCACCTGCCTTGTCATTTCCGTCCCCTCTGCTCCCCTGTTTCTGCTCCCCGTGTCCCTAAACGCCTCCCTCGTCTCTCCCTCATTCACTCCCCCAATTTCATTTAGAGACTTGGTGTGGCTCTGATTTCTTTAAATAGCCCACATTGCCTCCAGCAGGTTGGAACTGCAGTCTGCTTCTGTTAATAAATGACAGCGAACAAATGTTAACGCTGAATCAATTGCAAACGGGCTCACACACACACACGCACACACAGACACACATTCACACACAATGGATCCACGCACTCACACACTACTCCACATCACACAACGCTTGAGCACTGCTTTTGCAGAAAAGTGACATGATGTGACATGTTTTTGCTAAAAAGACGTTCATAGAAAGATAGCTTGAAAGAATGTGCGCGGATTTCCATGCCGCTGCTAAACTTAGGTCTCATCTAGTCCATCTCACACCCAAATATATTCCATTCTACTCTTTTCTATTCAGCCAGAGTGAAAATAATTCACAATAATGGATTGCAAAGTCCTAGTAATTTTGCACATTACTTCTGAGTCATTGCCTTGCATAATGAATGCCCGCTAATGCACTTTTTTTGTTAATTCACCACAAAGGATTAAAAACGCTCGGCTATTATGAATCACTGCAGAGCGATGCACATAGTCTTAGCATACTGTCTGCATATTTTCTCACTGGAGGTCTTGAGATGAAACTGAATGTGGGGGTGGAGGGGGCAACAGCGAAGTAATGGCTGCGTCTTTATTCAGTGTCTGTCTTGGAGCTTTTGCTTTGTCCAAAATTATGTTATCATCTTAGCGTCTGTGATATATATTATCGGAATATCTGATTCAATTTATCTAAAAGAGTCAGTCTGGCTAGTTTCCTGGATTTTGTCCTCATTTTTTATCTTTATGTCCTGTTTACAGAAAACTTTGAACACTCGTATATACAAGGCAGAGTGAGTGCAGCAACCTCTAACAGTCACAACAAAGCCTTCATATGCATAATTATCATTAAAAATAGACTGAAGTAATAAAATTAGTCTTAATTACAGGTAATAAATGCACTGTAGGTCCCAACTTTGTATCATCCTGAACTTTATTGTCCCTGGAATTTCTAAAAAGGTTGTAGTATTGTGAAAAGGTCAAATCCAATACTGTAAGAGTGTTGAGCTTTATCTACTTTTTGGACCTTTCCTTGCTCCTCAAGTCTTTTATTAAAATAAAAAAAGCTTTATTTCATTTGAAACTTCAGCTTAAAAAATTTATAACGATCCACAATCTGTTCCCAGAAACTCACAAGCCTTTACATTTGTCGTAAAACAGTGCAACTCCTTTCGACTTTGTTTCACTCGATGGCCCTTTTGAGAACTGAGCTCAAGTCCTGTAATAAACCTTAAAGGTCACATCTCAGTGTTAGATGATGCTGTTTAACACATCAATCCTGCAACATCGACCAAAACAACGGATGCCTGGGAAGAAGATCTTCATGTTTCTAAACCAGACATCACTTGAGAATTCACTGCTCATCTATTTGCATGTGTCACTGCCGCAGTTTAAAGTGACTCACTGTCTCTTTTTTAACATGAGGAAACTTGGCTGAGGAATTGGCAGATTTCATGAGTCACCAGCAGCGGCGGCGGGGCCATATGTTCTGGACATGTGAGCTATTTCAGGAACATCCATCCATTATCTGTAACTGCTTATCCTTTACAGGGTTGAGGAGGGCTGGAGTTGATCCCAGCTGACACTCGTGGAGCGGCGGGGTTCACCCTGCATAGGTTAGAGATCATCACAGGGCTTACACGCTGAGACAACACACATTCACACTCACATTCACACCTGGCCACTTAGAGCTGAATGTGGGAGGAAGTGAGAGCACCTGAAGGGAGCCCACGCAGACACGAGGAGAACATGCAAACTCCACACACTTTATTTTAAGGACCTCATTATATAAAAAGTTCTGGCACATCTGCAAGAAAACAAAACACCAAAATATATCTAGCTGTTTTCTGTGTTTGTTCATATTTATAGGCAAAATATGACTTTATAGAAACAGAATGCGAGAATGTTTTGCAAATTTTAATCTTCAATATTAACCTTCAACCTATGATTTCTTTGTGCAAAGTGTCCCCTGCAATATGATAAGCTTGTTCTGTCATTAAACTACATGGATGAGCTTAAATAAAATATATAAAAAGGCTTTAAATAGATCAAAATGTGAGGAGAATGGAAAAGTCAAATATCTAACTGTAATGTATATGTGTATTATCTTTTCATAGGACTCTCTGTATTGTTAATACTCTCTTGCTGAAAGGGGACTGACGATTAAATAGACTGTTAAAAAATTGAAAGGAAACTGATTAAGACACTGGATTGAATTCCCAGCAGCTGCAGTGAAGGCGGCTGCTCTGTAGCTGACCTTTGACCCGTAGAGCTAGACCACATCAGCACCCGCGTAGCTCAATTTGTCTACACCACAAACCGATCAATAGCAACACATATCAGAACACAAACTTAAAATGCAGCCCCCTTGTGTTATCGATCACGCATTTGTTCCAGCTAGAAACTCCACTTCAGATCTGAGGGGGATCATCTGAGAAGTGTTGCAGCATGAAAAAAAAGGGAAAACCTGAACTCTTTGAATGCTGACGGCAAACAGCACTGGAAGACTTCATGCATAAATACATAAAAAACTGATGCGCGAGACTCAAGACGGGTTCATTTTGGCGTCGCATTTACAGTCGCATACTGTCTCATTGGCTGCGGCGGGACACTCCATTTGCTTGTCGGCCTACGACGGGCGTGCAGCAATTTTTCAGAGTGAAATTGCACGCTGACAGTTTCGCTGATGACCTCCAGTCAGAGACGCTGAGGAGAGGAGGGAGTCGGGCAGCAAACGGATGCACAGAAACGAGGAGACAGAGGGCTGTCAGAGTGACCAGCCAGGCGTGGGCCCCTAACATTAGTCACCATAAGTGTCGCCTTCAGCAGGGACCCCAATAAGTCACGGCATCTGCTCTCCAACCCTACCGGTATGTACGGAGTTTGCTAGCATGCGCGTACGGCTGTTGACAAGGATGTTTATTAATGTCAGCACCTTTACTGCCTGTCACTCGCTTCAGAGCAGCACTTTTAGGGCCATGACAGCTTATAAAGTCTCCAGAGTCTGTGTTGTCTTTGCAACTTTGATGTCTTTGAGAAATGGTGTTCAGCTTTTGTGTCAAAAATTGCCCATATTTAGCAAAAAAATGTTTCCCTGAGTCACATTTTTAAAGTAAAATTGGTAATTATGTGCACTTCTAGAGCCAGGAAAGCTGCTGCTTTTCTTATTCAAATTTGGAGCAAATTGTAATAAATACTAAAGCTCATACAGAATACTAATAATTCCATCAATGTCCCACAAATTGTTTTGTCACATTCCAGGATAGAAGTGAACTTGCTAGCAATGCATTTATAATTAAGCTGCAGTCTATGTTCTGATGCGCTTTGCGTTAACTTGGCAGCCACTTTAATCAAGTCCCCTGCAGCTATTGAGCCAGTGTTGACGTTCTCTGTCTGACAACCTCTGACAGATGCTAATTTTTTTTTTTCCATGCAAACAGTGTCACCTGGAGGCTTGATTGACGTCATGAGTTATCAACCTGTCAGTCAGCTGAGGCGGTGCTTGATTAAAGTCGTGCAGCTTCTGATGGGAAGCTCAGAAAAAAAGTGGATATGTGTTTGCAATCAATAGGGAAGCAAATGTTGATTTATCGTTTATTATTTAAACCCTCCAACAGGAACTAATTCAATGACAAGTTGTAAACAGTAATTAATTTCAATGTTAGCGTCAGTGTCACTGTTTGGGTTGAGAGAGAAAAACCTGAACGCAGTAAAACAACGACAAAAATTAAGTAAAATATTTGATTTGGAGTTGTTTGGTTTTATTGACTGATTTCAAGTGAAATTTCAACAAAATACCTCCATTTTAATTAATATGCAGTTAATCACAACATTGTGAACTTAATATACTTAGGAATTTTGCTGTTACAATCTTACTTAGGATGATCACTAGCTTACAGTGGCTCATACTACCTATCTTAACATAAATAATAATATGTGACATAATTTTCTTAATTTGTTAACTTGAGAACTCTTTTAATTCTGCTGCCAATGATAAAAAATATTTTCTTTGGCCTTGACTTGAGTATCTCCAATCAGAACCAACCAGAAATGTGGATTAATAAGTAAGTATAGAATTTACTATTTCATTTGTGGTGAATTTTCTTTTTCTTTCTCCTCAAAACACCATTAAATGTTAAATTGATGATGCACATAAAACAGCATGTTAATTATTAAACTTTAGAAGTATTGGTAGAGTGAGTTTGTCTTAACTGTACAGAGCTAACCTAGTCATTTTATAGATGTAGTTTGTTATGAAATGCTAAGCTATACTGCCATTGGCTGTAACTTGATATCTATCATTCATATTTGATATTGACTTCATCTAACTCTTAGCAAGAAAAGGAATTAACATTTTCCCCACAGTGTCAAGCTTTTCCATTAAAAAGGTGTCATAACCAAAAAACGTAGTGCTTAAAATAAATATATATTCCAAGAAGGTATTTTCGGTTTGGGAATTTGTATAAAGATACTAGAAAATTAATTCATTTAAAAAGTCCATTTTGGGTAGTAGATAAAGTCCAAAGGCTTATCTGCTTCCAAACACACTTTAAGTGATTTATAGTGGGATTAGACAGGATTTTACACCTACTGCAAGGTATCACAGCAGCCAGTAACTTTATCCTGCATCTTGATATGAATATAAACAGTGGGAATACACTTTAAACCACAAAGTTGTCAACAGAGAATTTGTGTTGCAATGTATTTGCTGTACTTTACTGAGAAAAGTAAATGAAACACAACAACCCTGCACTTTTTTTTTGCTTAATTTGTCTCCATTGCCTCATTTTCTACATAAAAATGAATGAGGATATTGTGTTTTCAAATAGTGTCAGCTCAGACAATCACGCTCAGACCAAACAAGGAGTCAACCCGAAGAACTGAACTTTATTTCAATTCAAAAAGAGAACAAACTAGATAAAATCTTTCACGGCTCTTGCTGACATTCGTCACCATTTTATCCAACGGTGTCGCGACTTACATGTAAAACTAATCAAACGTGTCATAACAGAGGATATTTTAAGAACGAGTCTTCCAGCTGCAGCGTTGAACACGTGTGCACATTTCCAGCAATCAGCCCACATGTCAGTCACGGCAACCTAGATGTTTAGCTTCATATCGACCATGACTCATGCAGCTTGCCCACTGCACATAGTTCCAGTGCATTCCAGTCACTGACATTGACGGCCTGAGATGCCACATCTGTATCACCACACACTTGACGCTTGCAAGCAACTTCATGTACGTTCTAATAAATCTTATCTGCCCGAGTTCCAGTTGACTGGATTGTTCTTACTGCATAAGACACTATATGATGAATTAATATTTTATATATCAGGCATTATAACACTTTCAGAGAGCATTATTTAGTGAAAAATAACCCTGATGAAAATATGTGATTCCTAGAAATGTATTCTGTATAAAAAATGCATACACTGCATATGTTTTACACCTTTTTTTTAAACTCTTAAGACTGTACTAATTGAAAAATACATGTCATCAGCAGAAAACAGACTTGCAATTCCTTAAGTATTCTGCTGGCTCGAGGCAAGTTAAAAAATGTATATGTCTGGAAAAATAAACACTGTCGGGCAGCCTGTGCTGTGCTTTGAAATTTCACTGTGGATGAAAGTTTCATGGTGGATTCACTGCTGGCAAGCGTGGTCAACCACCATTCCTGATTTTCACCCAGGTTTTGTTCCTTAGAGGACATAAGGTCGTGCACATCGGAGAGAGAGAGTCACTTCTTCTGACAGAATTGCATGTGTCTGGCAGGGTCGAGGTGTAGAAATGTCAGACAAGGTCTGCCTTCATGATGCATTACTATGAATGTTTGCTCCGAGTCCACTAGTTTTGGCCATGTGACATGTTATGCAACATCTCTTTGATTATGTCTACATAACCTCAGGGTAGGTCAGAGGTTCTGACTGCAGATCACTGCCTCTCAACTTGAACGCACTTACCAACATTTGCACAGCAGCAGAACTGCATATGGTGTGACCCCGTCTCTTCCTTATGAAACACATTTTTTATATACATAATCATCACACACACACAAGGCAGAGGATATTTGTAGAGAGCACGAGCCATTTATAGAAGCTGCCTGACCAGCTGCACTCTGTGCATTAAAGACACTGTGCTGTGCTTCGCTCTGCTTTATGGCCATAAGCACAATTTTTACAGCATGCAAGCATTTTCCTTTTTGTGTGAAATCAGCCCCACCAGATTGCTTCTAATTTAAAGCTGCTATCTGGCTACATAAATTCAGGCTTTATTCGCCTCGACTCTTGACGAGTTGAGCAAAACTTGTTAATGTAAGCGGTTCTTGTTTCCTTCTATCCTCATAACCGTATTTCAAACAAGTATATTATCGAACACAACGAAATATATGCACAAGAATACACATGTAAATCTCATATTTTGTTATTTTTTATGGGGCCGTGCCATTGGTCATTGGCTGCTGAGTCCAAACTGCAATGTAATCAAAGCCATTAAAACAACATTTTTAGGACAAGAGAGATTTATAATGGCATTAAATTTAATATAATATTGGATCAGAAAGTTGCACGAGGTTGTTGTCTGACAGTAATTTCCCCATGATTACCTAGCAATTGATTTTTATGTTAACTACAAAGTAACTTGTAACTAGGGAGAAGCTGTCTAATACATGCAGCAGAGTTAAAATGACACTATTAGTAACAATGTAGCGAGAGAGTAAGAAGTAGCATTGAATGTATATTAAGATTAAAAATAATGAGAGTGTGACTTTTATGAAGCAACACACTTTTCCTCTGACATATAAAAACTTCAATACCAACAAAATAAAATGCCTTCTGAAGTCAATAGACTCAGAGATTTTGCTGCGATGTTCCTCATGTTTTGGACTGACAAAAAAACTTTGGCGGCTAATGTTTGCGAACGTTGGCAAACCTAAGCTAGGTTCATTTTTGTCTTATTAGTATATTTAGCATGTTTTAGGCTCTTGTATTGTGTTCATTTCGATTTTGACCACCACTGTGTAGCTTAATTCAGTCAATTAATGTACTTAAATGTGTTTCATCAATGAGGAAAAAACACTTAAAATGAGTAGAATGACTCAGAATAGCATGACTTGCTGTATTTCATGATAATAATCTATTTAAATGGTTGTGAAAAGCAGTTGTTAATGGATTTTTTATAATTTTATGTTTTTATAAACTCATTTCTCAGAAAAAAACAACAGAAAAAGCCTCTCTGGGAGAAGTTTTATTTTAAATGGTTATATGTCTCAGCTCTTCATGAAATAACACTGTAGTTTCTATGATCTAATTAGCTAGCTTAATATTTTTCTGCTGTGATAACGTAACTTTATTGTTTGTGTCAATTATAATCAATTAAAGTGAGAGTCATTTTCAGTCATGTCCAATGGTGTAAGTAAGACCATAGAGTGTGTGTTTGTGTGTTTGTGCATGTGTGTGTGAGGTTTAAGCATGAATCTAATATGGAAAATGATAGCAAGATGGGTTTTTTCATGATGGTTTGACCTCCAATCCCACACATGACAGGCCATAAGTGGTCCGCAATTTAACAGCATACAGAGCAATATTACTGTTATTAAAGGAGAAGATTGTGGTGCTAATTTTCTTACAATTATTGATAGCAATTTAATATGATAGCATAATTATTTACATGCAATTTTACACCTCACCTCTGATCCTCCTGTCACCCTTTATGTCTTTATTCCCCTCTTTGACCCTTTCTAGAAAAGTCCCTGTACTTAGTTGAGGTCTTGACACAGCTAGAGGACCTTGACCTGTCTCCAAATCAAACACACAAACACACAAATACACACAAACAAACATACACACAGAGCTGATGCACTAACATTCAATACAGGCACCTCCGATATAAAATCAGTGTGCCGTTGAGCAAAGGAGGAAGAAAAACCAGAGAAAAATACCTGGAGAAATCAGAAAAAGGTCAGAATAATCAACTGTAATTGTAACTGTAATTTCTTAGATTATAGCTTTATTATTTTAATAAGCTAGAGAAGTAATCTACCAGCACAGCTAGTGGTTCAGAGCCTATAATAAGTCATAAAGGCTTTCTACCTCGGTATCACGCAGTAATTTAAATAAGGTATTTGAATATAAACTGTCTCCCACTGATTAGTCAGAGTATTTTTAATCAGATTACACCTTCAGACGATAGTGCCAGCAGACTAACTGCACATGCATTAAATGAAAACAGACCAGCAGGTGGCTTTAGGGTTTCTAAGTATAAAGCTGGTCAAGGTAAACTCCTCACAAATGCACAAGTGCTGATCCAAAGAAAGCCTCACATATGCTGCTCGACAACAGAGGCTCGGCTCCAAACACACCTCATTGTCTGTGCGACTGTGTGTGTTCGTACCTGACGCCGACACAAACTGACAGCCAAGTTAAAAAGACACGTGTGCACACTTCAACAACAGCAAAAAAGATTTAAAAAATCTGATAAAAGAAAAAAAAAAGTCACATCCATTTCTTTCCGACTTGTTTGCAACACACTTGTCATGACTAAATCCAGGAATCTCCCAGAATGCCAATCAGCTCAGCTTTTATTTCCACTGTCGCCTGTTTGTGCCACTTGCTAATGGTGGCAGAGGCAGCGCCGAAATTGTAACAACTGTCTCGTGTGAATACTCTGAGATTTGTTTGTTATCACGGCAGTAATGACAGACACGAATTCAAAAATGAACCACAACAAAACCTCTAATGAAGGAGATCAATTAGAGCAACACACAATAAGCACCTCCTGTTGCATTATAAAGACCCCCTGCAAAGGTGTTTCTTCTTCTTCTTCTGCAGCAGTTATCAACCTCACTTTAACTGCACAACACATCTGACTTAACAGACCCTGAAGTTGATGCCACTGGTAATGATCTACTGTAATAACTATCTGGAAACGACTCCTTTCTACCCATCAACCTTCCTGCAGATAATTACAGCCAAAAGCAGCAATTCTCAGATGTTACTGATCTGAAAAAGAGGAGATGCAATCAGAAGCACATTTGTGTTTTTTTTTCTCCCTTAACAGTGTTTGGTGCCTGTGAGCATGCACATATATGAAAGTGGAGTTCAAAATGGAGCAGAGATGAAGCCAAAGTTTTACTATGATTTACTTCACAAATTCTTTTCTTCAGACAAATCCAACTTTCAGACCTTGATTCAGAGAAACTGAGATCCACAGGGGTGAACTCGCCTAATGGAAATTGCAGCTAGTTGTTGTTGTTTTTCATGCAAGTTCGAAATATAAAGACATGGATTGTAGTTTTGGCTTTTATGGTTTTGCGTCGTCATGTAACCTCAGGCAGCCCAGGTTAAGTTTAATGGACAACAAAACAATAAAAAGCTCAGTTCAGTCCTTGACAAACTGCTCCACAAACATTGCCAGATATCAGACAAAATTGTCAACCCTTCAATCTCCGTTTCCATCTTCAGTCTGACATTGCAGTGATTTCCATTGGGCATTTTTTTTTCCTGAACCAGTGGCTAAAACCAACATATCTGGACTCACTGGACCAATAAAAGTTCTGGCTGGTTGTCGAACAGCAAATTTAGCTTTGGTTTGTCTGTTTTCAACACTGCAGGTCACAATCTTTCTCATATTGCAGCCAAATAGTTCAATAGAAAAAAAAAATGTTTCTAAGAATTCCTGAGTCAAGAAAGAGGCTTTTCAGTAACAGGATCCTGATTTATATTTTAACAGCACTGCCGAGACGAACAGTTCCCTCCCTGGTTTTCACCGTACAGCCTGACAACACTTGACAACCAGTTGACAACAACATGACAACAGCGTTACTCCCACCCACGCTGCTGATTGGCTTATCGTCAGCCGCCGACGGCCTTCATAGGATTTGTCTGCTTTTGCGGTCATGAAAAAAAAAAAAGAAAAAAGGATGCCAGACTCAGTCGACTGAACTCGGTGGAGTGGGCGGATTCAAAAGGTCTGAACTCAGGCAACCACAAAAGAGCTGCAGCGAAAGGTTTGCAGACAGTCTTGAGACATGAAAGGTTGTTTTTTAAAAAATACATCCTTGAATCGTCTATGATGCCTTATTGTCTGCTTAGTGACCCAACAGGCCTAAAAAAAGGCAAAAAAAAGCCACCCTGGTTGGGGGACAGCGTCTGTGCGGGCTTGTTGCTCGGTTAAAATACAAAATAACCTCAATGATTGTTGGTTCCTTGGTTGTTGTATTAGAGATTTTTATGGCCAACCATCTATCAACCACTGGAGTGCATTAATGAAACATGTTTCATCAATAGCGGGGAAGTCGGCCATGCCCTTTTTTCTTAGTTTTTCGACGTTTTCCATTAGGGGGGGAAGTTGCTCGAGTAGCTTCATTAATTGATTCAAAGAGGAAACTCTTAGCTTGGAACCTGAAGTGCCATTTAGAAGAACTAGTGGTAAGATTAGATACTTTGTGATTATGACCTGCGCTTTGTTGAGAGGACTAATTGAAATAGAGCATTTAAAAAAATAAACACACTTTCTAGATAAAGATATCAATTAGGTGCTAAAATTTTGAGGAGCAAAGACAATTTAAACATCATCGAGCTGCGGAAAAGTTGCATTCAAGTCCATAAAGAGAAGCAGTAATCCTCTCAAGCCTTCTAAAGATGAAGGAGACGGTCTTGTTATAGGTTATTATGGGACTGGAGAGCTTTTATCATCGTCATAGTACTTTCATAATACTGTGTATCAGAGGCCGAGGTTTAAAAACGTCATTCAGTGGAATTACTACTGATGTTTCATTCATGCATCAAATGCGGCTGATGCATTAGATGTTGTCTGAAGCTTGGGGGAAAAAAACAAGACAAAATAAACTAAATAAACCTCATTTATATTCTACAACATCTGATCAATCTGGAACTGAAGGCAAACTGATACAGGTTTTCAGTAAAACCAATAATCTATATAATTAGACAAGTTATCTAGTATCAATAAATAGAGATATAGAAGAAAGAGATGCTAAAAAATGTTTATTTATCATACAGAGTTCATTTTCCTCTACACACACACTTACACACACATCTCTTTGAGCTGTTACAATACATTACACCAGCATTACTCTGACGGTGCCCTGTTTGCTTGGCTGCATTACAACAAGAGCATTAGTACTTTATAGGTTCTGGGGTTGAAGGGTGAAGTAAAAATTCCTCCAGTCAACACATATAACGCTGCGCCATCACTGTGTGAGATTTTGCTGAATAACATACACAATTTAGCCAAAATGGGATGAGAGAGGATGCAAACATGGTGTGCACTTGCAAGATGTGCAACACAGAAGCCAAAAAAGTGTTACAAGATGCATTAAAGGTGTTAGATAACCAATCGCTTCAGGGCGCCGGGCATGATCCGGTCTGCTTATGCTGTAAAATGCATGTATTTACTGTTAAATCTGAAAAAGGAAGGATGCGTATGTGTTATATATATTGACAAATTCTACATGTAATTGTAGAAAAGCTTGGAGCCAAACATGGTTACAGAGATCAAGGCAAGTAAGCAGGGTGAAAGTATTCATCCACTCCCTCTCCGCCTGCTGTCGAGAGACCGGATCAATACAGGGGAAGCTGCATCAGGCAAAACTAATTGTGGAGGTGGAGGTCGGTCAGTTCACCTATTCTTTAAAGTGCTTTAAAAATGTGCAGTGAGCTTTCTGTACAGCGAGGAGACCCCCTCCAGAAACACAATGCACCAAATGACTGTTTGATTGCCTATCTGCTGTGTCAGTAAAAAAAATAAAAAATAAAAAATAAAAGGATAGTAGAAGTCTTCAGGTGTCGAGGCCAGAATGATTTAAAATTATTTGACTCTTTTACAGCAGGTGGTGGCTCAGTGGTTAGTGCTGTCACCTCAAAGGGAACAGAGCCCATCCATGGGGCTCGCTGTTGGGAATTTGATTGCTCTCCACGGACTCCAATTGATCCAGCTGACTCACAAATTTGAAAGAGAATGTGGAATTGGACGGGACACATCCTCGGAAAAACCCGCTGCAAACATCACTTTAAAAAAGGCCTTAAAAAGGGACACCAGTGAAACAAAAAAAGGCTCCCCAGGATCAGCTGGGGAAAAGGTGCTTGGAAAAATTTCTCAAGCTGTTTAAACTGGAGGGATTTTCAAAGAATTTACAACAAAGAAAGGTGGAGGAGAGCATGTTATCAGATGGGATGTGCATAAGACTGACCTGTAACTGTCACAACCATGACATGACACTTGTTTAGACCATGAATGAGTCTTTATAAATCTAATGAAGCATCACTTGATCAATTATGTCACTTTGAATGCAGAGTTGGCTTTGCTTGAGATGCCTTTTTGTTATGACAACTTGACATTTTTCCTGACACAGTTACAATAGTCTCATGATAACTAATGTCAAAACCAATAACACATGACGGTTACATTTAATGTTAGCAGGTAAGTTTCTTAAAGCTTGAAAATAAATCCTGCTATGGTATGTTTATGAGTCATACTGTCATGGATAAGGTCAAGCTGTCATATTGAAGACATCTCATACAACAAGTCAACTTTAAATTACAAGAGACAAAGCTGAGCAAATGAGATTAATGCTAGTGGTCGTAAACATTCGTAGAGACGACTTGATGTTTATGACATGGGTCATTTCAGGGTAATAAAAGCATCATGTCAGTCTAATGTATACTCTTGTAAATAAAGTGTTATCCATATGTCAAGTGGAGCAAAGGGCTTAATTAAGTTCCTGCACTCTTTCCTTCAATTTGAAGTCATGCTGATCTGAAACTGTGCGAGCAAAAGTGAGTCTATGAGGACTTCTTCTTAATGTATGCTGAAGCAGACCCAAGTTCCTGTTCCAGCAAGGACTTAAGCTGCCCTGAGCAAGACACTGAATAGCAGGATGAGCCTCTGACATGTGACCTCTGTTGGAAAGCACAATGTAAAGTATTTCAGACGGGTGATGGGTCATCAGTATATGCCAACTTCAGTGCTCCTCGACAGATTCTGTAGGTCTCTGCAGCTTCATGGAGGATCTTTTTTAATTAAGATACATAGTAACTACAACGGGGGTCACTGTGAACCTCATAGAGGCCATCCACATTGAGACATATATGTTTTATCATAGGGCACCTTTAATATGCTAATTATGCCATTCTTGCTATGGGTTTATGACCTAAAGACTGATATTGGTACACCTTCGTTGAGGATCTTCTGATGTTTTCAACCTCTTGGAGGATACAAGGGAAAGAGGACAAATGATCACAGGTTTTTACTCAATTGTTTTAAAAGACTTTAAAACAGAATGTCTGTATCTGTTTCTGTTTCTTGACATTTAATGGTTGACGTCTCTGCATCGAGAGTAGATGCCATTTTCTAAAACTCAGAGTTTTACAAAGCCGAGGTCAACACAACCTGCTCTGCAATTTAATACATGAGAGGCTGAGAACTAGTTAATTTTGTTATGTACAAAATCTTTATTAAAGAATTCTTATCTATTATGGTTTCCTATTCTGTTAATCTAGAGTGTCCTTTTTTAATTCAATCTGAATGGAGTTTAGTCACCTTGGTCTTTACGAAAGAGTTAAGTGGTATTTTGTGATATTTTTTGTCATTAATGTACCATCACCCTGTGACACCAACACTCCAGAGAAACTTATATTAAACCCTGAAGGTTTATTATCTGGTGGCAGCTATGAAAAAAGTCCCCAGATAATCACACTTAAACCTGCAAACAGGTGTCACTTGATAAATAAAATACATTCAATAGATTCCGTTGAATAGAAAAAGGAGGGAGGCGCCATCTACTGTGTGTACAAACTGATGGATTTTTGTCTAATTTGCATAACTCATAAGTTCATATCATAAACTGTGGTTTGCTGTGATTGGTTTGTATCACATCACCGCTACAAACATGAGTGGGTACAGATGTGCAGCCAGCATTAAATCCCAGCGCCGCCGTTATAAAGGTCATGAGCTGAAATAACACATATGACATGTTCATATCATCCACTCACACAGAAAGAACAACACAGGCAACAGAAGTGTAACGTTGCTCCTTTTTGTGCATTATTTTTTCTCATATTACTTGAGTTTGTGGGGTTTTTTATTGCCTCTTATCTTCTGTTGTATCTCATCTTAGTGGCTCTTGATTTACATGTATGCACACTGACACACACTCCACACACACACACAGGCAATATAATTTGGAAAGCACCCAATAAAATCCAATAAAAACTTGCTCAAGTTACATATGAATAACATAGTGCTTCTGCTAAAATGCATATAGGCGTTTCCTCAAATCCAATCACATCAACCGGGTCTCGTGGGTCGCGAGGGAAATTGCATAATCAACTGTAGACATTCGGCTATTGTAGCCTCCTCATGCTTAAATTGAATTTTTGGTAGTGAGACTCAATTTGTCATATGAAATTGCTGTTTCATTAGATTCCGACTGACCCCCATTTGCCTTAGAGAGCGGACGAGAGGCGATATTGAAAACAACACAGCCGCAGACAGGCCTCGTCTTCTCTGATTTATTCAAAGAAAAGCTAAGGAAAAGCAGACTGTGAATCACAAGAAGGCTGCTAATTGATAACAAGCTGGGAGTTCAATCACAAAAGGTATAAAATCTCAGCCCAACTCATAAACTCTAAGCAGGTGAAGATTAGCAAATAAAATTGGTGCTTTCTTTTATATTGAGTCCTGATTTTAAAACAGAGGCCTTACTTATGATCCACCCCTTTGGAGCCTTTCATTTTTATGGTAATAAAGCCTTGGAGGAAAAAGATTGACTACATTGATATGATGATAACAATCAGTGCTAACATTAGCTACAAAAACTAAAAAAATTTCCAATCTCTCAGTGAATTATAAACAGCAGTATAGAGTGATAGCACTAGCATATGTCATTGGAAACATTAGTTAGCTTGCACACTTCAAAAAAATGTCCCTAAAACTGTTTAATTCTCTTTAAAATACTTTAAAAAGCTGCTGCATGATTATAACTTATTTCTGTACAAAAATACTGTGTAAAAAAACACATTTTAGTTCAGCTTTGATCCAATTTTAATAAATAAATGAAAAGAACATATTGGACACGTTTCATTTGCATTTCTTTTGTCATGATTAAACAAACCTGGAAATGGAAATGTCTGACCTTGTGTAAGTAATCTGAATTGCTGTTGGATCATGTAATGAATTTCCATCAGGGCGGATGATGTGATGAAAAGACTCGACTTTCCAGTTCATGATAATTGACCCCAGTTTTTTTTTTTCCCATTCCTCAACAAAATCCCAGACATTGAAACCAGATCTGAACATTTCTGAGCTTTAAAAAAGGTAGCTGACATGCAGTGTGATGGAAGAAAACTCCTCCTGCGTGGTGCGCCGTTGTGTCTCGGAGGGGTAATCAACAAATCTGTTTGGCCGCCGTGGAAGGAAGCTACTGTGAGAACATCCAAGAGAAATCTTTCAAGACATCAGAGACCCACCGAGTTGAGAGGGTTGGATCTACTTTTTTTCTGTCTCACCTTCCTTTGTACTGCTACCACTGCTTTTCAACATTTGAAAGAGGAAGAGACTTGAGTTCCTTTTTCTGTTATTTTTAATCAAAAATGCCTTTTCGATGTCCCCTGCTGATCTCCTTCTTACCTGGTACAGTGTGCCACGGAGAGTAAAAGTGAGATGAGACCTCCCGTGGATACGTTCTGCAGCCTTCTTCACATTTACACACAAGCACATCGGGCTGCTCTCTTAGGTTGTTAAAAATGTTTCGAATGCTCTGCTCAGATATAAGGAGGAGAGATATAAAATGCATTACAGCACACGGATGCCCTTTATTGTAGCCACCTACGCCACGCACACCTTGTCAAGTTGTTATTGTAATCCTTCAGAATCTGACAGAAGCCTCCGGAGTGCTCATTTCCTCTCCAAAGGGTGCAATTTGAGATTATGTAAGCATGAAAGTTCTAACTGCATGCGGTGGGCTCTGCAGGAAGCGCTGCAGACCTCGCCTCCTGCCTTGTGGGTAAATATTTTCACATCATTTAGTAGTTTGCGTGCGTACTTGCTGGTTTAACAGGCGGATGGATTTCCTCAGCAGATGGATTAAACTTTTAATATTTGAAAAAAAAATGAGGTATAGTTAAAAGGTAAACCTGCATTTTTGACCACTTGTGGCTGTGTGGTGTGTTGTTTTGATGTGCCAATGCACCGCATCATATTTCAAGTGATATCTTTTCACTCTGTTATAGTGTTTTTCATGACATCTCAAGGCCATGAAATAACGTTTTTAGGGACTGTCTGGTTAAATGATATAATGTCGATTTTTTTCTGCTGTGCTGCTCCTGACAGCTTCAGTTTGTGGAGGTGCAGTGTGACTAGCAATGCAATGAAATGCAGCAGTGACCAGCAGTTGAGAAGGCGGTTTAGTGACGATTGCCATGAAGTTTGGTTGACTTTTCATGACTTTAGCAACAGCCACATGGTGGGATGTATAACCTATGAGATGAAAGTATTTAAAAAGTAACAAAAAGGATAAAAAAGCAAAACAAAAAAAGCAAAAAGTACTTCTTCTGTACTGGTAAGGCTTTTTTTAAAGCTGTTCATAGACTTTGATTTGTTTTGATTTGTTTTTGTTGTTGTTTGTTTGTTTGTTTGTTTTAGACTTATACTTAAAATGTAACACATTGTAATGTAAACAAATCCAGTTATGTCCAGTTTTACCCTAAACATCCAAAATAAATGAAGTTTCCTATCTCCCAATACATTAATTACACAATCCATAAATTTAAAATGCATGCAGTATATTTTTTAAGTTCTAATCCTGTTTCCATGCTAATGATTTAGTCAAGTCTTTCTCAAATATGTGGTTAAATATTTTAGTATTATTATATCAAAATCCCTCTTCTCCTAAAAAATATATATTTCACATTATTCATCCTACACTTTATCTATTATAAATGCATCTTTCCAATCACATCTCATTTGGAGGATTTGCTATCCCCTCCTCATTATATTAAACCATACATGACTATTAGCTCATAGTAGTAAAGCAATAACACAGTATGAGACGTGTGTTTGTATAGAAAGCTTATTTGTAACAAAGCTTTTGTCCTATATTCACTCTCCCTCTTCCATTTCGAACTCGACCTCACAGGTGAGGGAAGCGTGAGGGATGCAAACGGTCCTCAGTCCTCCGTTTCTTTGTGCTTTGCCTACTTTTGCACAATCCAATAAAATGTGGAGGATTCGCTTTGCAACTCTTACACCTGCACTCTGCCTACATGGTCCCATCAAGTCTGCAGAGAAGCTACAATCGCTCCAAGTGCTCCAACTGCAGTGTCCTCAGGTTGAAAAACTGAAACTGCTGCAGGAAAACGTTTTTAATCCAACTTAAAAGTTCGAAATGTTCATTTCTGTGCTCCAGACTTCAGTTATTTACCTCACACATAAAAGGTGCATAAAGCCGGAAATAAAACCTGAACCTTTTGTGCTGTGAACCGGGATCACACTTTCATTCTGCATTTTTTTTCTTTTTTTTTACATTTTCACCCCACATAGCTTTATAAAAAATCCCCACAAGCTAGTGTTTTGCCTTGTGTAATGGTCACTCTTTCATGCCACATAAGAAGAGGGCAAACAAAGCACTCCATCCACATCCCTGCACGGGGTCGCAATTTTACATTCGGCCCCGCAGCGACACGCTGAAAGGCTCGACCTCAGCTGGGGTGTCAGACTCTGCCCCGCTGTCAAGTTCTGCAAGCCGGGTCTGATTGCTAACAAGGCACTCTGACTAACAGCAGCTCGTACCGATGAGAGGCGACCTTACGGCAGCTCGGAAAAAAAAAACAAAAGAGAGACGCAGAAACAGAACCAAAACCTCGATGTGAGGTTTTGAGGTCAGAGCAGACAAGCTGGCCTTGTATCACTGACCTAAGGCCATAATTCTCCCAATTTTCTGTCCTGTTTTATCAAGCGATATAACCATTTTTAACACTTAACTTCAAACATATTCTCTGTCGGAACTCTGGTTAAAAAAGGTATGAATTTAGCAAAACATATTAGGAACACTAGGGAAATGGAAAAGTGCTTCAATCATATTTGAGAGTTATTATATGTGCACTGTGTGGCTCATGGATATGTTGGAAAGTAGTTAAACTAATACTATTAAACTTTTGGGAACAGAATTCAGAGATATGGCCAAATTGGGTCTAGTGTTTGATATAATCGCAGTGGTTTATAACTGTCCGTTACAAGCAGTTGAAAATGTGGACCGGACTCGAAAAAGAGATGAAAATGATTCTCAGATGATACTACAGGCATCTGGGCAAACGCTTCCAATATCTTTTAAACCCTTCTCCAACAGAAGGAGAATTTCATAGGGGTAACTGTATCATTTCCTTAACAAATGTGTGCTGTAAGAAAGCCATGATAGTTGCCCGACTCTGAAGTAGGGAAAAGAGTTGGACCTATCCATGGGCAGAATAATGGGAAACTGCACTGATAAATATTGAACATCCTCTAATGAAAGAAGATCAAAAAGGGCTGAGCTGAAGACGAGCAGAGCCGACACATCTCCTCCATAAATAAAACATGAGATACTGCAGGCTTCTACTCCCAACCCAGATTTAATGAGAGAAAAAATAACAAACACATATGGTGGGATATAGCATTGCGCCGCTCTCTCAGATTATCTCGCAGCAGGGGAGAAAACTGGTAAAGGAAAACCCTAAAGATGATTTTAAAAAATACAGTTATTAATGTGTTTGTTCCAGTTAGAAAAGTGCCTCGTTAAATTTGAAGTAGGAAACAGTAAATGAAATTGTTCTCTGAGGCCTCGAGTGTTTCCTTTGCAAATCAAAAAGTGCAATATTTAAATTCAAGGTGATCCTTCTTTGTCATTCGTTAACTCTTTCTAGAAAATCCATGTTTAATGTTTGCATGTTGTTTATTATTTAAGTGGCACAATAAACTCAGAGCTTACCACCGCACAGTAGGCTTATAATTATGTTAATGCATACAGATATTTGCATTAATTTATGATTCTCTTGATAAAATATACATTTTCCTTATTCTCGATCTACAAAACAGATGTGTTGGTCACAGGTGTGTTGGTTTATGACCTTGAAAACAGCAAAAATTTTAAATATTTCTCCATGGAAACTCATCATAGTGAAATAATTTAGTTTGACCATCAACTCCGATTCAGTATCTCTCCTTTATACAGTCCATGTTTATTTTTTAACAGATGATATGACAGCAAGGCAGATAATTAGTCTACGGTAAGCATACATTATCATGGGTAAAGTGATTTGATCATGCCCTATGGCAAGTGGGATTGATCTATGATATTAATAATTATTTTTTTCCTGTGAAATGTGCAACACTGAATACTGATTGAACATCACATTTTATTGAGGATGTCATCCTTTATGTGCAAGATGAATAAGAATAAGACCTGCACTACTTGCAAGGCAGTCATGCACATACATATCATTAGATATATATGATCTTCAACACTGGATTACTCGATTAAATAATTAGTTTTAGCATAGATAGAGCAGAAAGTTCATACATTCATTCCTCTGCACCTGCTGTTTGTGTAATTTGATTGCAGTCTGTTATACAGCTAGCATTAGCTGCAGCAGGTAGGGACAGACAGAAAAATAGAAACCACACACTGCTCAGTACTTTTAAGGTGAGATGATACTTTGTTATCGAATACAAAGAGATGTGTGATTAATGTACAGACTTCTGTAGTCTAGTAGGTGTGGTTAAGTCATGTTAGCAAGATTACACCACTAGTGGAGAGAAAACTGACTCATGCACGGAGTTTCAACCTGAGGCCAAAAGATCATGAGTTTTAGCTGAACCAAGAAACGCAACTAGGAAGACATAGAGGTAAAGACATTTTTTAGGAAACAAAAAGTAACAGAGTTTGTTTCCTCCATTACCACAAACTCTTTGGAGGAGCAGGCTGGCCCAGGAGACAGACTGAACAGGCTCTGAAAAATGTCCAGTGGGAGATCATCTTATTTAGAGACTGGAACTGGTTAACCAAACACACCTTCTGAGGAAAGTTAGGTCGGGGGGCACTATTACAGGCTTGCTAGCATGGAGTTAAGATTTATCCTACGTTTAACTGGATTAGCAATTTAGCCTATCACCTATATTACATTTATCTGAAAAATACGTGCCCAAACATGCATAAAATCTTGTGTTCAGAGTTGATCAGCAGATAATATAAACAGATGTATATGACAAAATACTGTTATACAATCTACATGTATATGTAAAGAGTGTAGATCCATGAGGATGCAGAGCACCTCTGAGGGCTGCAAGATAGTTTCAGCCTGAGCCACATGTTTTTAAACACCAGGGAGGCGGCACATGATTTCATGCAAAACATGAGAGAAGAAGAAGAAGAGTAGAGGTTGAATCTCCTGGGGGACGAAGATCAAGACCTAAGCATCTGGATCCAGTATCAACAGCCAGGAGAGAAGGAGGTTTCTCGATTGGCCTCTGGTCCAGTGTCTCATTGATAGAAAAAGCATGGACTACAAATGCTAAAGTTAATAGATTCACTGAGAAACAGACTGACAAAAGTGACAAAATTGTCATTATTATACATTCGTAAATGCCAACTTTACCACCGTCCACCACCAGCTTTGACAGACACAACAGAACTGACCATTTAGCTGATTTCCATCAGTGCACGCTTCTTATCTATATTTCCGTTGTCACCTTCAGATTAACTTCTTGCCGTGCATTGTCAAGCTGACTGACACGCATTCAGCCACATCTACATTCTGAGGAGACATCTATGAAGCCGGCATTATCATGTCGCTGCCAAGGCTGCCTTTGAATTCATATCTTCTCCACGCAGCCTTGCTGAAAACCTTAATATGGAAATAAGAATTCTTACACTGGACAGAATCATTATACTGGTTCAATACATACAGAGGGACTGCAATTCTTTTGCTGTAAAACACGACAATGAATGTTTTTGTTTGTGTAATATTTTTTCTACTGTGATTCAGTATTTAATTATTGAATGAATGTGCTAATTTGAGGTGTCTTGAGTGCTGCCAATTTGCAGGAAATACAAAACCTAAAGAGAGATTTAAACCCCTCAGTCGCTAAAAAATTGCAAATTATAAAGCAGGAAATGCATGAAAATTAGCAAAATTTTTTTCAGTAAGTGAGCAACTGCTACAGCAACAAAAAAAGTTGAAACTGACAAACAGCTGCATCTTCATAAAAAAAATTCTCAGATGCTGGAGGTCCATCGTCCAACTGTTGAGTCTGTTGCTGGAGAAACAGTTCAGCCTCAGCGTGTCCATGTGTCGCCTGCATTTGCCCCGCTCTCACCTCTTCAAACTCATTATGCCAAACAGAGGTTGCCTGTGAAACTGATCTGGAGATATTTCTGTAAGCATTGGATTGCAGGTCAGTAGGGGGGGGCGGCCTGGGGCTGCAGATCAATCAGCTGGCTGAGGCACAACGGTTTCAAGACCTGGTTAAAAATGGACGACCATCAGCTGCAGAAGCCACTCTTGACACTTGTGACTTCCTAGGAGGACGCTGGACATTTGCCTTTGTGCTTCACCTCCGAACACATTCACCACAGTTTTTTAATTCGGTCTTCAAACCAAAATGTTGATTTAAACAACCTTAATTCCCTTGAATGTGAATTTTTTTTTGGTTCTATACACTTAAAATGCCATTTTGAAGAATTTTTTATATTATTTTGTTTGTGTTGTTTATTTTTTCCTCCCTCCTTAATGATGTCCACTTAACTTAGCAATAAGTGCAACACCCACCTGGCTGCATTTAAGAGAGAACCATGTCCTCCAGACTTGGATGAAGTACCGCTGAGCCAACAGCAGCACTTACCAACCATGAGTCACGATGGCCTGAGTTTATGCAGGGTTATGTGCTCCTCACACACACTACATCTGCTGTATCCACTGATTAGAACGTTTTTAGTCACAGCAGCAAGCCGCTCATTGAAATCAGCTGCTTTATTTGGAATGGAAAGCTTCTCATTCATGGCTCATGATTGCACGCTGCGAAAGGTCCTTAACAAGGTGAACTGTACACTTGAAAAGAAAGAGGGGATATGAAAGCCACAGTAACGGCACGCAACTGACACTTTGTGCTCATTAGTTTCGATCATATTGTTAATTTTCAAAATGATTTCTGCATAAAATTACTGAATTTAATAATCTAGCATAACAGTAGTCTGAGACATTTGCAGTATTTTGAGGTTCTAAGCTACACAATTCAGGGTTATCGAAATAATGTACTGAAACCTAAAATTCACCTCTGAGGAAATTAATAATTGGTTCCAAAAAATTGGAGTTAATAAGTTCATATCAAGCACAAGGATGGAAATAAGTCTGATAGACTTAAATGAAGCAATTTCAACTTTTTTTTTGTTGAATCTATGAGCTACGGCAAATAGGTGGAAGGGGAAAAAAATAATTACATTGCTCTTTAAACAGGGGCAACATCCCAATTATAATAAAACATGTTGACATAAAATTCCAATTACGCGTGTTTAGTAAAAAGCAATTCATAATCAGACCACTATATCTTTAATTGCTTGTCATATAGGTAAGAGGCAACCTGCGTAATTTGTCATGGAAATTATGCGCTGCCCCTTCTCTCTCTCCGGTGGGCCTTGCGGATGCCAATTATGGCGAAAGCCTCGACACTATTTGTTTTCTTGCAGTCGTGGAAAGGAAATGGGCTTGGGCTCCTGCCAATCAAACGCACTAAAAGGGTTTCGAGGGGCCACATTAATTAATAGTCAGTAAATACTTAGGAAGCCGGTTTAAAGGTGACTCTTAATACCCCAGGAATTTTCCCCTCTCGTGCTGCATTAACCTGTCAGTCTCCTCATCTTAATGTCCTGGGCCTCAATAATTAGCTTTTATTATAAAGGTACATGCTAAATTGTATAATTACATCCTGATTTGAGACTTTGTAATCCCCATCACCTCCTCCTTTCTCCGTTTGCAAGGCCCCATGGGTGGACCGTGTGAAAGGCAGGAGCTCAAGTAGGACAGTTTAGAAACAGGCGTGCAGGGTGACTCATCACTCGATGCAAAAGGAGCACCACCACCGGGCATAATGTTCACAGCGGAGTCAAAACTGATCATTGACTGCGACGACGGCAGGTTAGCTTTTGCACGGATCATTCTCTCCAAGGGGGGTTGACTTGATTCTCACCGCTATTTCATATTTGACTGTGATGTCTCACTCTTTGAATACGAAGTGACCAAGAGTCGCTGTCGAACTTTAAGCACAGTTCCACCTTAATAAATACCTTTTTGGAAATAAAAACATTTACATAAAAGATATTTTTTTTCCCATTATAACTGGCGTAGATACTTTACTTAATTAGTTTCATCCTGCAGCTAAGTAAGTTATAGATAAAGGCTTAATTTTTGCACTTTTTTGGGACAATTTTAAGCCTTATTTCCTATGTCCTTCTTGTTTTATAAGTAGTCTCAGATATTCTCTAAAAAGTTTTCTGTTCACGGTCTGACACAACAAATCTTAAGGGCTGTTGTCATTTGCTCTTATGGCCTGTTTCTGTTTAAGTGTTTTAGAAATATGCTAATTACGCTCATGAATACAGCAAGGCATGCAGTAGCCATCATTTCACCATTTGTGTCATAGCAAAGTTTTTATAATTATGAGTTTCCAACTTTAAACCAGCTTTCAAGTTGTAATTTCAACAGGGGAAACACAGACTTTAATTAAAACTTTGATATATCAGACTCTCTGCTTCATAATACCAAAGAGCCAGAGAATCAAGCAAATACAGATGACTCACATCAGCCAAAGTCTGTGTTTATTGTAGTTGAACCCATATATTATGAATATGCTTTATGCTGTAAATGCACAATATTTGAATCTTCACACAAACAACTCTATAATAAAAACCCTTGATGTGAAATAAACATGGGAACGTTCTGCACCACTGACCCTGTATGTCTATGTGCACAATATGGTCATAGATATTTAACAATTCTGAAAAAAACACCACAATTCATTGTTCGGGGTACACTACACATTATTGATTGACTGTGGTTTATAATTTGCAACAGTAAATGTGTTTTCTTGGCAGAAAATGTATATATTTTTCTCTCTCTCTCATCATTTTCTTACCTGTATTTCAGGTTAGGACTGGGTCAAAACTTCAACTGCTTTTAAGCTGATGCAGGGTGTGTATCAGAGATTAAGAAAGCATAATGAGAGCTTTGTTTCACTGCTCTCAAAATGTAATCCCCTCCAGGAATAACTGTAATGGCTGTACTTATTGTTATCTGGGTTCGTGAACCAGTTGTTAGGTGTCAGCTTGGGACACGCATTTCAATTTTTCAAATTGTTTTTCATCATTAAAACGCTGGTACAGTATTTGTTGACTGTTAGAAGTTGCTTGTTAGTACAATTTTGTGAAGATGCTTGTTTATACAGTATGGTGAAACACTGTGCAAGTCCTGCCAATAGCACTGACACTATGTGTGTTTCAGTGCAGTTAGTTTGCAAAATACAGCAAGAATTTATTTAGAAGATGTATAGTTATGCAGACATATGAAATATTGACTTAGTAAAAAAAAAGAATGTGTTTGCTTTGGGTTTTTAATGTTTTATTTGTATGCTTTTCATACACACTGAAGATATGTAAATGTCTAGAGAGACAGGAAAGCGAGCAACAATAAACACTGAGTTGAAATGAAAAAAAAAAAGGACAATGCATACACAGCTGGTGAGTTATGTGAATAAATAATGGTAGAGAATTCAGCAAAAGAAAACCACCATCTCCCCAGCTTACAAAAAAGCTTTCATTGCAAAATTATATTTCTATTTTCACCGGGATTGCCTATTTGCTGTTCAGCTTGGCTGTTAACTTTCTAGCACAACGGCCAACTGTGCTTTTGTGGCTTAACACATTGAGGTTTAACAGCCAAGAGAGTATAACTGCCCCCGAAGAAACTCTGCCTTGGTGAAATGTGTGTGTGCTGGGCAGCAGCAGCAGCAGTTTATAAAGTGTGAGAGCACTGGCGCATTTATTGCACACTGTCACATATCGGCGCCTGCAGGTTCATACACGTAACTGTAATCTGATACTCTTTAAAACCTCTCACCAACACTGTCATGGTGTGCAGTAAATGAGTTTCAAGCTTGTGCTATGATGCTTTTATGTATTTACTTTGACTAACACGTTGCATCTCTCTCAGTCTGCACCGTTTCTCCTCTCAATGGATTCAAATGTCTGTGAAACTCAATTAAGGCTTCAAAACACATAAAATATACGACTAAGAACCAGGCTTACTTTGCATTTATGCCTGCAGAGGACACTTCAGCAGATTTAAACCAGGCAGAGATGCTGCTTGTAAAATAAATGCTCACCGTCTCATTTCAGTTTTTCAAAATAGTTGGGAGATGAATGACTAATGGAGAATAGTTTTGATAATTAATTTTTGCCCTCTGCTTCACATTAAACCTTGCATTTTAATGCTAATGTGTCCTACATTTTATGCTGATTTTCCCACAAATGTTTACTCAGTGTTTTAAACTGTTTGTGATGGCATAAAATCCCATTTTCCAAATTTATGCCAAAATCTTCTAAAAAATCTATTCATCCCTCTTGTAGTAATTTTAGGTTGTGGTAATGTGTGGACTATTTATGCTTTATGCCCCAAAACAGACTCCGTTATCCAAAATGAATATTCTCTGCCACATTACAAGCAAAAAAAAGACTAATTTACACAGATTTTGTTCTAACACACTTCTGAAAACTTTAAATTTTAATGTTTTTTTCTTTCCATACATATTCAGATATTGACGGTGGAATTTTGAGAAATTGGCCGCTGGGAGCGACTGCAACTAGAAAAAAAAAGGATGAGTTAAGTCAAGCTAGCAGGGCAGACAAGCTAGGGATAATCAGTGACTGGTGAACAGCTCTTGTAAACAGAAGCTAACGCTATATACCATGACTATCTGACGCTTAAAGGTGCTGTATATAACATTTAAACATCATTTTCAGTACATAGTCATGCTTTAATGGTCTTTACTTTGTTATAATGTGGCTAAAAATGTTGTCAAATCTGCTCAAAATCATTACCCAATTTAAACTGATGGATCGCTTGAAGTGTAAGTACAATATTTATTCCGTACAGATCACATATGAAAGGCTCAGATTCATCTCCTAGAATGGAAACAATTTCATCTTTGGTCAACATTCATCACATTATAATACACTCATGCAGTTTCAGAGCATGATTTAAAATAGACACCAACCCTTCACATACAACACACAGATTCAATATGACCTTTATGAAGGTGCTGCACTGTAATAGGTGCTAAAATGTTACATATAGCGACTTGAATCATTGCTGAGTGTGAGATGCACTCCAGCGTATCACCTTATTAGGAGCTTATTTGTCTGGTACTCGTTGGACAACCTTGCTGAAAAGGTAACTAGTGCAGTGGAAACATGGGGTCATGTGTTGGTCTGCATTCACAACAGACTATTACAAAGCTGCCTCTGGTGTTTTTGTGTCATTTTGTATTTTTCTTACTTAATAAAAAAGAGGGAAAAAAGGTGCTAAATTTCCTTTGTTGCTGAACATGGTTTCTTGCCGTGGGCAGGTAGTGGTGGTGATAACAGGTGCAGGGAAAGGGCTAGCTTGTTAGCATGTCTACTTCAGGAGACAAAATACTAAAAGTAGAGGCAAGACATGAATTACTAAGCTCTTGGCATGTTAAGTTTGATGCTAAATTTTCTACTTTTCTTCAGGACAGGTTAATAAATAGCTGTTGATGCAAACACTGGCTATGTGACGATAGCAAAAACATCTATACAGCACTTTTTAGTCACAGAGAAACAGGTGTCAGTTTTTAAAAGGCAAAATGAACAGAAACAGACATCTTTGGTTGTGACATCTGCTACTAAAAAATCAAAGCCCTTGTATTACAGCACAGAGCGGAAATATTAACATCAAAAAAAGGCCTGTTAGCATTATCATCCATATACCAAGCTTAACTTCACCCATATGCCACATGCTGCATGCGGGCATGCCAAGGCACATTTTCCATCTGTTGGAAGATATTTTAACTGAAATTACGCCCATCGAGGAATGAAAAAAAATCCAACACACAGCTCCTTTTTCTAATGGATGACAGTGATTGCAGCCCTTTTTTTCACATTTGAGTGCACCATGGATTGGCTTGCGCTGACCTGCGAGGGTAAGATAATAACCACAAAGCATCCCTTGATCCCTTTTTGTCTGGGTATAAACACCGCCAAAAGTTACACTGCCAGGATGAGCAATTAGAAAAGAACATAAGGTCCAAAAAATTTTTAAAAAAACAGACAAGACAGTGGAAGAACAATCAGTTTTTCTCACCATTTCTCACTGTCCTTTTTACCAACTGTTATATTTACATTGTGGCTTAAGAGCATAATAACTGGCTTTTCGTAATATATAACACTTTGGCTAAAATGCACAAGACTGTTGTGACACTCTCATATCCTTGTAAATAGTTACGTAAAACTTGGCTAAAGTCTAATTCCATTTCTTTCCCCCCACTCCGATGTGTTACTACTTGGAGGGATCATCCCACAGCACAAAGTGTAGAGCAAATGCACTTAAAAAAGGGACTACTGAACTATAGCTCAGACAGCTAAACCCGACCAAGTACAGCTGGCTTTTCTTCCCCTTCCATATGTTAAGCCCCTTCTCTTTAATAGAATGTCTTTAATCCGGAGGCATGTTGTGCAAAGCGGTATGAAAAATCATGTTTAGGAGATTAGCATTGGAATCCTCGTTCTTCTCGCCAAAGCTTATCACTTGAGGGGCTTTTTGATGCAGACTGCGGGCAGCACTGACTCGGCTGTTGGTGTGCATGCACGGGTGTGTGTGTGTGTGTGTGCGTGTGAGACAGAGTATATGTGTGTGTGTGAGTTTCTGCAGGGACCCACAACTGGTGCATTACTCAGCAATTTTGGCTGAGGCTGTATTCGGAGAGAGGCCTCTTTTGGATGTTCCACTATCTCTTTTTACTTTCACTTTCTCTCTTATAAATATCATATATATGGATATGCATATATATACCTGAGTCATATATACTTTGAGTCAAAGTGAACCTTAATATTGCTTATTAAATAAATGATTTTTTGTGATTGCTAAAGTAGAAAAACAACTAAGTGTTTGCAAAGCTTGTAAATGCTATCAAAGCTTAACTGATCTTTTAACGGCAGCAGAAGAATACATAATGATCCAAGAATCTTAGCCCGACAGGAAACGCGTCCCATCTGGCCTTCCATTCATTCTGAAGTCTCGAGTGTGCTGCAATGCAACGAGACTCATGCAAACAGCAGTGTAATTAATGTAGTTATCTTGAGAGGCATGTTTAATTGATCAGAGACCTTAGTTTCCAAGACACGCGCTATGAATAGCAACGCGGCCCGCAAAAGGCATTAAGGGAGACCAACTGATTGAGAACGAGGCAGGAGATAGTGTTCCCGAGCACAGTGCCAACTTTAATTGTTTCACAACTTTCCTTTTTAAATTAAACACTCACATTTTGACTATTTTTTTCAGAAATGACTGTCAGATCGTATCAAACGAAATCACAGAGCGATACCATTTTAACATCAAGTCGCAACCAGGGCCGGCGGTTGATTTGCATTGCTCTTTCGATTAGTTTTCTTTAAATAATTCAGTCAATTTGGCTTTTTATCAGCAAAGTCTCAAGACATTTTATTACGTGAATCAGTTATTTTCCGTAAAATCTCACTGTTTCTTCTTTTGTTGCATAACTTGCCTTCTTTTGAAGCACATCCACCTTGTGTCTATAGTCCTTCCATGTTTTATATCTGAACTTTCCGTCTTTTTATCTTTGACAAGCTGCCATTGTATTCAAAGTCAAGGTTTGCCCCAGAAGCCTTCGAATGCTTTATACAAACCCTACAGAGCTTTGCAAATACACATACTCCTTTGTCTAAATGGGTCGATATACATTTGCAGGGCTGTTAATTTATTTAGGGGCTTTGTTCAGTTTTTGACCAATCAAAGCCCGAGTTGAAACACAGGCTGACAGACCCAGATTAACTAACACTGCTTTGCAAGGACAATTTGTTCATTATATTGAACTTTATTTGTGCTAAGAGCATAAAAGTTTGTTTTTTTTTTCTTTTTTTTTCCAATTAATTTATGCACATCATATTGTGGCACAAACAAGTCCTTAAAAAAGAGCTCTGCACACACAATTAGCCCCAAGTAAATTGGGTCGCTTTGAGACTAATCCACCAAGGCTGCCAGTGAATAAGTAAAACAGGTGCAGGCCACTCATTTATTTTAATAGTTGCATTTGTATTAAGTGTAAAGCTTAAACATTTAACTGTGTTTTCATTTGCCCCCCGAATGTTCGCCTTTTCCCAGAAAAGCTAATGACTGAAGTAAATTAGATTAGCTGAAGGGCCATTGGTTCTACTAGTTAAAACCAGAATCTGGAGACAGAAAGTTTAATTTTTGATCAAAAATTTCAAGCAAGATTTTGAAGCCACTTAGCAGCAATAAAAATAAATCCAATAAATTCAAAACTTTATGTGTTCCTCATACCTAAAAGCTACATGTAGAAGCTAAATGCTAAAATCAAATGTTAGCAAGATGCTGCTTTATATACTCCAGAGTTTGGTTACATAATAAGGCCAAGCTGGGAGCACAGGTGACAGGGTCGTGTGATATTTAAATTAGGAAACTCTATAGCTGGAAGGCACAAAGGAAAGATTGGGATTATAAGGATGACTGGCAATAAGGTTAATCACAGAAATTGGGGGAAGTATAAGGAGAAGAAAAGTTATGGCAGCAAGTAATTGGAGTGGATGATAGTGAAGACATTGCTATCCCAAATAATTAAAGTAAGCCGACACCTCATTGACCCCAGAAGTTAAATGACTGTGGGTGTAGGAGTTTTTCTTCTTCCTGAGGGGCCGGAGGTATCTGAGGATTTAATGCTAATGCCTAATTTAGTTCCTCAGTGTCAAATCCTGAAACTTCAGAGGGCTGATCTTGACCAGCAGCAGTTTTAAAGGAAAGTAGCACAGGCACTCACTGTACAGCACCGCTCTGCAGCTGCTCTTGCACTCCTTAGCCTTGAAACAACAACATATGTCATCCATGCTACATTATGCCTTGACAAGCAATATTGCTTGAGATATTAGGTGAGACACTGAGGCTGTATCGATCAGCTTTCGCCTGTTGGTTAGCGCTATAGCTAAACCAAGCCACGGTGTTTCAAAGTTTTACAGTCGTGCTTTGAATGTAATCATTTTTCATGATGGATGTGTTTTCCAGGATTTATAAATGGATGCAAACATGGCAGATTCCTCTGCAGCCATGTGCACTGGAGGGCGGAGACTGTGCATGTTTTTTGGCCTAGCAGAACACTACACAAGTTGATTTATTGATTACTTCCTCTCTCCGGTTGGAGGGCTGCTAATCAGTGAAGTCACCTGATGAAGAGTGTTGGGATGAGCTCAACACACTCAGCTTTTTTTCCCTTTGATACTGCAATCCAAGCCAATGTGACACAGAAAAAACATAATTAATTCCCTAAACAAAGTGCTGAACTTTAATAGTTTAAATACATCTTCATGTTTCTGCTCTTTATAAAGATTTTAATAAAGTACCTCTGGTTAGTTAAAATTAAAGCTAATCCATCATGAGGATTAAAACTTAAAGCAAACAGACACCTTCTTAATTGGTACCTTGTGTCCTTTGAGCACTGCTCTATTTATTGTTAATGTGGAGAAAACACTGTGCATTTTAAATCAAAACCCCACCCATCCCATGTCATGCCTTAAGTACACAACATAATGATTACAAATTAAAATAGTGATTCAGTTGAGACCTGGATTTGCATATTGAATCAAAGTAGCAATTAGTATTACCCCAAATCTTTTGACTACTTTCAAGGGGTTTATGTTGGCTTATTTGGAAATGTTACTTAATACAAAGCAGAAAAGCTTTGTTTTACTGGTTTCTGCATACAAATAGATTTCACATCACTGCAGAAAGGCACTGGTCACCAAAATATGATTATATATAGCACTTTCATATATTTAGGGGGGGGGGGTACAGTGCAAGCTCCAATGCCAGTCCGATACTTCCCATGATGCAGCATGATAGGATCTTCCATTAGACCCTTCCTGTCCTGTAAACACCCACATCTCCCACATCCTGTCCATTCAATTTGTAAAGCAAGTCCATGGCAAGATAACACTGATAAAGTTGGTTTTTCAGACTTCAGAAATCAGAAAAAAAAACATTTTTCACCTCTTTCTCCAAGGTGAAAGGTCAGATTACTGACACATAAATTACATTAAAACTAAGATTTGAGATGAAGAAATAAGGTTCTGAACTGTAACTATGATTTTAAAAATAGAAGTTGGGATTAATAAAACATTAATTAACATTAATAAAAGATTTGAAAGTCCGACTTAATTGCTCTACTTTCACAGTGTTCACAGAAAAACATATAAAGTGTCCCCAAAATCTGTGTCTTGGCTTTGCATTCACTCAAAACTTTTTGTTCATAGATCCGACTCTGCTGTTTCCGCTTTTCATGCTTGAGAATCTGTCCCACCTGTGCAGAAGCAAACATGATCCACCAATCACCTGGCTTATAATAGTGTGAAAGCCAATCAGCAAACACGGATCCAACTTAAACAAAACTCATTTACTATTAGTCACATTAGGAGTCAATGGAAAGTGCATTTCTAGTGTTTTTGAAATATGTTGCTGCTAATTTAGATTTAAATTGGCTGTTCAGTAACAACAGCTGATTAACAGCTGGTGGAAGAAATGCGATAAACCAAGTCAGGCTTGCAGTCAATTATGGTCGTTTATGTGAGGTCAAGCTAAGCTTTGTATAATACTAAACAGAGTGAAATCAAGCCATTAAACAAGCATTTATAAATTAAGCTATAATGTGGCTTATATCTGCATTTGTGGCTCAGCAGCCTAAACTCTTAGCCTGCATGCACCAGTTTGGATTAGAAAATTTGGCTCTCTTTTATTTAAATATTAAGGGTGTTGTCTTTCTGGTCTGAATAAATTTAAGACGGTATCAGTATCAGGCATTTGTCTATCTTGCATATGCATGTATGGATGTTTTGTCTAATATACTGATATTAAATGGAATCTGGGCTTTATTATGTTTTTGATGTAAAATGATGAAACCACCTACAACCACCTGTTTCTCTGCAGGTAAACCCAGGTGACAAACATATAATAATCTCAAAGTCATCTTGTAGAAATTGCTCTCATTGAGGATCTGAGGATGCAGTGTGATGCAGTGAACTACAGTGAAAACAAGCTTTCTCACTGTAACCAAGGCGACTGAGCCAACTTTTGAAATGGACCAAGTTACATGTCACTCGCTGCCTTCAAGGTGACATGAGTGCGAATTATAAAAGGCTGTTTGGTTTCTAATACAGAATATTTTTTACTCTGCAAGAACTGGGGGAATGTGCATACAGTCAACAACTTTAAAGAGGCAGATAAAAGTTGAATGCTGTCTCTTTTGGAGCTCTTGGAAACTGGAAGCATTTGTCTCTTCTGCGAGCGGTGGCTGCTGAGCACGCTTGACACGGCTCTGGTTGAGAAATAGCCCACGGGTGTTTGAAATGTGCGAGTCCCCAGAACTTGTGGAGTTGTGAATGATTCGAGCAGGGTCGGTGCAGCATGTGATATGTGGGCACTCGGTTCAGTGTCGCATTTAATATCATTCAACAGTTACGCCATCGAACGGGTGTTTAAATGCTCAGGAGTTTTCCAGGATTGAATGCTTTCCTGCCCGGTTTGATACGATGACTGCGACTTGAAATGGGCCTGTGATGTTGTGTTTTGTGTCCTCTTTATCAGAAAAGGCCAGACATCCTTTCAACTTCCTGCCAATGCCTGTCTCCAGGTTTGACTGGTTAGCTGAATCGTGGACTATAATGGACTATTTTCAGCCACTGGGTCCCAACACCTGGGTAGCAGACCGAAACCAGGCCTTGGAAACATTTGTAAACACACTGCACATTTTCTCAAAAAGTGCAAAAAAAAACATTTTAAAGCTCAATATGTGACAGGTGCATCTGTGAAAAGCATTACCTGACTAAAAATGTAAAATATTCCTGCACACTAACGTGCTTTTTGCATGCATTTTTAATAATTTATGATGTTTTCAGTTAGTTTGACCTTCAGTGGGTTTAATGACAAGCAGCACAGCAGCTGCATACAGAGTTGCAGCCTCAATTATCCAATCAGAGGACCTATGGGACTGTTCTTGCAATGATGCTGTTAAATTATGGTGAAGTCTCTGCTGTATTTTCCCTCTTTTGTTTCTCTTTTCAAGCTCCCAACAACAATATGCAGATTTTTAATGAAAGCATACAGTCAAGTTCATAAGGTTACCACTTCTTCTAGAAATTGCATTTATTTGAAATTATTTTTTTTCTAATTTACAGTAAGTTGTTATAAGTCAGTAATTGCTGCTTGAAACTTCAAAGTGAAGCAAAACTGATATATCAGACAGTCTGACAAAGTGCAGGACTTTGACAAAGGAGCTGTTAGAGAAATTAAGAATTATCATGTTGTAAATAGTCTAAGTGATTTTCCATTATGTGACTGAAGATGTTTTAGAA
>JAQMCX010000041.1:10346882-10370758 GCA_029814765.1 Acanthurus leucopareius | reverse complement strand
AGAGCAAGACCCAGCGACCTGACTTCCCTTGTACAAGTATAAAATCAAACGTTTGTGGTTGTGTTGATTCCTGTGTCCGCCAGTTTCTCTTGTGTTTATAAGAACAGCGCTATGTCTGGGTTCTGAACCCAACAGGAGCCCAGGCTCGACACCTCAAGTGTGGTTAGTGTGGTTAAAATACATTAATTGTTAATATATTCTAATTATGTTCACAGAAAATATCAAGCTTGTATTACTTCTGTTACAATATTAATTAGCTGTTGCAAATTAGTGGTATATCAACATCATTTTTAGGAGAAAAGGTTGCAGAGGTTTGTATTGTAGAGCATTTTATTGCATCTTATTATCTATACAAGTCGCTCTCGTCATTATAAAATAAAGTACAGAGCGAAATGATGCAAAGTTCAGCCTCTAGTTTTTTTTTCTCTCTCTCTATCACTTCCACTGTTGTTGTCTGATTTTGTATAAAGGCTTATTTGCATGCTGGGTAGATAATATAGAAGCCGATCATGCCTGAATTGAGACACACATGATTTACAACATACATGATGAGGTCACCTGAGTAACACGTCTCCATCGTGAGCCAGCAGTCACATTTAGAAACACGTGTTGTGATCGTTCATTAGAGTGTAATGACTGAAGCAGCATGTGTTTGAGGGACGTGGCTCAAAATAAACCACAGTGGTCAAGTTCATATGGATGAAAAAAACAGTGCAATGGCGTCACTTCATGTGCAATTTTTTTATGTTTTGGACAACGGAGGTATAAAAAATGTGAAAAAAAGGTGTGTTTGCAGATGAATTAAAGTTTAAACACGAACCTGGAGAAGGAAAGAAAAGTTAATAATAAAAATTTTTTACATAGTACAGTGTGTGTGCCCTGTTCTAAAGTGAAATACTTAAAGTTGTACAGGATCGACTCCACACTGACCAAAGAGAACTTTCACTCTGTTCTGCAGTGGCATGCCGTAAGCCTAAACATGCATCAAAGCCACGCCGGGCCTATTTGAAGTCTTCAGGAAGAGCTGACTTGCAAGGATTTCCTCCTGCAGTCAGCAGACCTCAACCCCACTGAGCATCATTTGCCATTTGAACGGAAAAAAAGGGGGAAAACAGACTTTTTGGGATGTTTTTTTAAAAAAAAAATGTAGAAGTTAAAACCCTTAGAAGTTCATTTTGTTAACTCCAACACTTCACCTGCTATACAAAAGTGTTGCATTAGCGAGATATGCTCTGTTAGCTTGCGCTGCACCCCGCTGCATCGTTTCATTCAGCTCACATAATCTGCTCTTTGTGGGGAAGCAGCCTCGTCACATGGTCCCTCGCATGTGTACTTTCCCTTCCAAAACAAAATGCCATAGCCGATTCCAAATGAAATAATTCATAGACTGTGCTTGCTGAATAATACATCGCTGCCTGCTTTATCATTGTCATTTTCCCCCTCTGCTTTTATTAAACTGGAGGGTGTGTTTGAAATGCTGATGTTTGATGAAACCCAAAGTTAAGAGCAACAGCACAGGCAGGTGTTTTGAAGTTAATTTCATATCTTTAATATATAATATTATTCCAATGATATCTATCATTAAAAAAACCTTCAATTATATGATTATTGCACCTATTCATTAGCAATCAAACCCACTGCCGTTATAAAAGTCTTGAAATAATTGCGCTTAATGATCTTTAAACCATTCCAAATTTTTTTTTCCTTTCATTTTCTTCATAATTGATGATCTTAGTTATGGATTCATGTGAGTGGAAAAAGTTCTTGCAGCCTCCAGTTGTGACCTTTTCTTTAATGCTAATCAATGTACTCGTCCCAATTTGGCTTATTTATGTTTAAAAGTCAGCAGAATTCAGGTGAAAAATCTCCCTCCTGAGCTTCTTTCTGCCTGTGGCCTCAGCATTTCTGGGCCCGGTGACATTGATACATTGTGATCAGTTCATCATTACCACAATGTCTCGATAATGTGCAACAGCCCCTGAGCCTCGCCTGACACTCGGCGTTAACTGATGAAGATCTTCATCTCATCTCAGTTGTTTTCTTCCTTTTGCAGCTTTTGCATGAGGTTTTTTTGGTCGAATTGTTCGTGTGTTGCGGAGCTACATGCACCAAAAACAAGTGAAAAAACAATTTGTTACATCAGGAAATCGCCTTTGGTGACTTTTCGGTCTATTTTTAAGGTACAAAAAAGAACTTTATGGCCTTCCGAAAACTATGTTTTTTTAAAAAAAAGGAAACTGGATGGTGTTTTGATCCATATTTGTGGGGTCTGTGTGATCCACAGTGCCACAAGAAAACACTACAGATCTCAAGGCAGCCAATTAGAGCCTTGGTTTCTTGGCAGCCGCGGCTCTAATTGTCTGGCTACCACTGAGTCGAGCGAGTCCTCATTAAAAACGAGTTTGGTGACGCGCGTTTTGGATTCAATTGTTGAGATCTGACTCGCTGTCAGAACTATTTCCAGACCAAATAAGTTCGCTGTGCTATCACTGGCCTCCATTTTTAGAAGCTCAACCGAATCATTTGTTAATTTACAGCATTTACTGCCCTTTTTTCTTGTGCATTCAAATGAATAGATGTCTAATTTGTTTTTAGTCCCAATTCGGCTTCTGCAAGAACTGGTTTCAGATATTTAGTATTTAAATTGCACTATCAGTTGATATTTGAAGGTATTTAAGTTGCAAGCATTGTGCCCCTGACTCGTCTCTAACATTTTGTCCTTCAGATTTGCTTCACAGTTGGTTCAACCTCTTACATTTCCCCTCTGAGATGATAATACACTGAATTCAGTGACATTTACAATTTTTAAAATACCTTCTTTTTTGTTTTTTTATGTTAAACCACACCTGTCAAACAGTTGTGCTCTCTACTGTCCATTTTCTTTCATTATGTTTTGTTAGTTTAGCATAAAAGTGGAGATATTTTTTTACACATGCATATCAAACCGTATATTTTGGTTATTTTTCTTTTTTATATGTTGCCTGCAGCCTACAGCTCTACAAATATTACTGTCTTGACACTTTCTTTTGTATCTAGTTGAGCCAGAATGATGTTTGAATGACAAAATACTGAGTAGGCAAAGTAACTAAATAGTTTTTGAGACTCAGATTATACTATCACCAGCAAAGTAACTATGTTTCTAACACTGTAACATTCCTATAATGTCAGTGAGACTTATTTTAAGATGTGATTCGCACAGCATGTTTGTCACAGGACAAACAGTAAAACGCATCACTGAGTAGACTGAAGAGTTTAAAGGACGAGACAACCCGGGTAAACAATTCTAATTGATAGTGATGGCTAAATGGTGTAAACAAATTACTAAAGTTAGCATGACAAGTTTGTATGTTATGATACCGTTAAACTATTGAACTTATGTACAAAAACAAAATTTAAAAGCTGTGAGAAATGCTAATTACTTTACAGTGATTGCAGCTTCCATTTTCTAAATATGTCTCTGTCAAATTTGTCTACTTTGAAAAAAAAAAACACAAGTAACTGTCACAACATCAGATTAAAACCGAGGATTAGCATGAGAAGAAAAAAGTCCACCACATTTCCCTGTTAAGCATGTAAAAAGGAATTTGAAACACACAGGAAATATATTTAAACTCCATCAGGAAATGTGCAAAGTATCAATGATTTTTGTTAAAAAAAATAAGGCAACTCAATTTGTTTTATAACTAAAAATTGTCTATATTGATGCCTGTAATTTTATTATCATGCCACATGGTGTATCTTGGCATCATTTCGGCATTTTAGCAGCTGTGAGATACAAAGATCATGACCGAGTGCTTCACACCTGCACCAAACAGGAAACACTCCTCCTTTAATGAATCCAGGTGTCAACAGCAGGTCATACAACAGCTCCTGTTTCACTTGCTGTGTGTGTTCAGTTTAACCTGAGGCTTATTTTTCACGCTTTTTGCTTGTATTGTCTTCTGTTTCAAGCACTGGGATTTTGTGTTGGGCTCTGAGCACTGAAAAAAAACCCTGGAGACCCACGTTCTGTACTACACCTGAACGCATCCTGTGAAGATTAGATGGAGCATTGCAGCTGCTGCTGCTCTGCAAGCATCCTGCTCATCCTATGCATCCAAGAAGACGCAGTGGAGATAACTTAGCAGCTGAATGAGTGACCATGATCAGCTGGAAAGATGAGAAAAATTTCTTTGTGATTGTTTTTTATGAACACAAAAGTCTGGAGAGAGCCAGACTGCCTGGGAAGTTTTTAAATCAGACTTATTCTAAGATGCAGCTCACATACAACCAAACAGAAACACAGACACTCTGCTAACATCTTTACCATCTCATCCTGCTAAAAAAAAAAAAAATACTGAGAACTGAGCACAATGCAATGCTCTGTATTGGGTGATGATAAATAATCAGATGTGTGAATATGACTGAACCACATCAAAATGCAGCAAAGGAAATACACGTGAAGCATTTACTCGTTTAGTACTATTATATTCTACATACAAAAAAAGGTTTTCTATTGTTATTTGTGCTGAATAAATGCATGAAAGCAGGCTTGAACAATGGCTCAGAGTGTTACTAATTCAGCTGTTGTTCACCGCGCAGTGACATGATCCAGATCAAATAAAAAGGCCATCCAGATTTGAAAAACCTTCAAGCAGTGTCATAATGCTAAGTTGTAAATGCGCCGCGGGGCTGTGAGAGTGAGATAGTGTCAGCCAGACATCCTCAGTCCATCTGTGGGAACTCATTATGTCAGCATCGGCAGCTAATTAGAAATGTTAAAAAAAAAAGTGTGGAAATGCCAGATGCTGAATGCCCGGATCAATCAGCCAGGAATTTAAAAGGAGCTGCTGTTGTGAGTGAGTGTCATCGCGAGGCTGGTTGATTTTATTTTGGACCCTGAGCTCTCATGGGTGTGTTAGCAGAGTGAGAGCTGGAAAATGTGCCTGCATGTATAATAGAATCAAAACACAAGCTCAGAAATTGAGAGCTTTCCATATTTCCTCTTTTTTCCTCTCTCTCTCTTCTTTTGGATCAATTGTGCAGAACAGAGCGACAAGTAAGATTGCTTTTTTTTTCCGCCTGGCTACTATTATCCGAATGGAATCGGCACTGAAAGTTTCCACCATTAATCATTACAGCAACCGAGTCGCTCTCACTTTCTGCTGCACATATGTGCCGCACAACCCACACATACACACACACACACACACACACACACACAAAAAAGGCACAGCCAGAACACAGGAAATGCTACCTGGAAATAATATGAGGGCATATTGCACTCAGACAGGCTCAGAGACAAATAAATACACACATATACAAGCTCCCCACCGTGCCATTGAATTCCCACTCCGGTGTCAGCTGGGTCAGAGCCATCGACAGGCTTATCGAGGGGTGTGTAGGTGGTGCGGTGAAGAAAAAAAGGAAGGAGGTTGACGCACTGTTACAGAAGCAGGATAGAAATACGGAAACAAAGTGGAGTAATTTGCTGAAGATGTGATTAGGAATGTCATCGAAAAGCAGAGGTTGCAGCATCAGTTATGGATCGTACTTTAAAAAATGTGTTTTTATACATTCTTGTACACATATCTGAGACTTTACAATACAATTCAAGTTGACATTGAAGTTAAAAGCCCTAAAGGAGAGTCAAGTCCTCCAAACTGCAGGTGTTTTACTGTCATATCACTATATATTCCAATAATTGAATGTGCCAAAGGAGAAATGTGATGGGCTTTATTTTACAGCTGAATTAACAATTAAAAAAAAGTTTTGTCACCCGAGGAAACATGAAGTACTTCCAACAAAGAGAGACTTGAAAAAAACATGACAGAGACAGCTTGTTCTGGCCAATAACCTGCGTGTTTGTTTACATGGTCGACTGTCTAGAGGCTTCGTCTTTCATCCTCCATCCAGCTGTCCTACTTGGAAAATAGCAAGCATGTTCTTTACCACAGCACCTTGGAAATATTGGCTTGGAAGTGAAGCAGAAGCTGTTTGAACGTGCACGTGTGAAGATATCAGTGCAATTTGTAACTACGTTCCCATGTTTGATGCAAGATGTTTCTTCAACGTGCTACTGAGATTTAAGCTGCAGATAGAAAAAAAATGATCTCAATGAATAAGAAAAAAGGGAAACGGTAATTAGAGATGTAGTTTTAATTATAACTTAAAAATTAGTGCTTGTTTTTGAACTTCTTTCTTCCTTTTTCCTTCACACCGTGAAGCAAATACTGGAGACAGCACAGCTTGTTGCACTGAAGATGACCTTCATCAGTTGTTTATGCCACTTGAAGCTTTTTAGCACTTACATAATTTACAGCATCTTATTAGTCCATTCAGAGAGCAAATTTTTTGTTTAAATAGAAAAAACTGGCATCATGTACCAGACAGCTTTGTCCCGGAGTGACAATTAAAAAAAAAAGAGAGAGTTTTATGCTGGGTTGTCATTGTCTTGTACAGACTGTAATTACAAGCAGCCAAGCGAGAAGAAAATATCAACATCCCTGATGTAATTCTGCATTGGAGTTACAAGAAATTTTCAAATTATTTATTGAAACTTATAGAAAAAGTAGCAGAATTGTTGCATCTGCAAAGAAAACTAACGATACCAGCTTTTTGTTCTGGTCTCTAGTTCAGTTTCTCAATGCACACAGTTATTATTTCTAGCAGCTGCAGCCATTGTTAGCCCAGTAGCTGTGCTAAACCTGCTACATGCTACCAGTCCAACACAACATGCCAGACAAAGTTAGCATCTAGCTAATATCATAGTGGAACATGATGCACCTTAAAGCAGCTAAAAGACCAGATATCTTTCACAGGGGTTGTGAGGAACAAAAAAGGACTAAAAGCACTGAATAGTATGCAAATTAGGAAACACAGGGGAACATTTAGCAGCTAAATAATCAGATATTTTTCTTAAGAATACAGAATAAAGAAAAAATGAATTGAATGTTTGACTTGCATCTGCCAGATGGCAAGAAACAGAACTCCAAACAAATGCTAATGCTGCTGTGTGTCTGCTGAAAGTGTAAATAAGCCACAGCAACACAATGAGTTTGTAATAGGTTGATGTTGCATTTAAAGCTGGTTGTGTTGCCCCCTGCTGGCAAAAAAATGTAGGTTTAAAGGACAAGAAATATGTTGCATGGTACAAATGGCTGAATTAGGCCACATTTCAAGTTGTGTGCTGCGACTACAAGCCTAAAGTCGAGGTAACCATCTTCACTTCCAAACTGTAAGTCTGGAAACTGAGAACACTGCTGACACACTGTAATCACCATAAAGTCTTTGAGCCACCCTTTCTGTACATTTCCCTGTCATTCATTTTAATGTATCTGAAAAATGAATATTGATGCTTTGCCTTCAGGTACTTTTTTTTTCCTCCAGTCATTCTACTGAATAATGCTTTGATAATCCGCCTCTTCGCCTCCACCTGCAAGGGCACTCATCTCCCTCAGCCCCGAGCACATTGGTTGTCAAATATTGGCTCTACTTGAAGTGGGCTGCCTTTGTTTCGCCAGACACTTGATGCGGCCCTGAAAGTAAAAGGTGTGCTTTTACTGATGTTATACGTGAAGTGGCGCTCATTCTTATACACATACGCAAATCAGGACACGCTGGTACACGGTGGACTTTGATCAAATAGCACTTCAAAAACAATCCCAACAAGTTTGTTCTTCGCCTACATCAGCAAACCTGAGGTGTGTTGTTGTGGTTACCGAGTGTGTTTTTTTGGTGTATTTTCTTTGTAGTGACAGTCAATTTAGTTTGGCCCCGTTGTAAGCCCCACTCAGCTGATGATCCGTGCACGTTAAAACAAACACCACTAATTATTTGCAAATGATATTTGAGCTGGAACAAAAAGCAAACATGCTGACAAACAGGCAGGAGAGGAAAAAGCACGAGCGTGCAAAAGTAAATGTTTGAATTCAGTGCGACAACAGGCGGGAAAAAAAAAAAAGGAAGTGCCGGATCTGTTTGCAAACTTTGAACAGAACAGTTCCATTAATAGCTCCTGTCAGCAGGTTCTGTTCGGATCTTCTCCTCCAAACCCCCCTGCAAAGCCGTCTGAGGATAAAATAAGACACATCCCCTCTACAGTGAGGACCACAACCACTGATGCTAACATTTTGTGAAGCCGGGTTGACACACACACACACACATATACACACACACACACTTGCTCGAAGGTCTCATCCAATCTGGCAGTTTTCTCCCAGCATGCTCTCCTCTCCCTCTGCTCCATGACCGATTTACCATTTACCAAATAACCACAACCCATGTAAAGCCTTTTTTATGTGCATTTTGATATGTTTTATTCGTATACATGCTTTAGTGGGTATAAATCAATAACCAGAGGGTTGTAGTGGGGATATTGAGGTGAGCGACTGCAGGATTATACTTAAACCACAGAGAAAAAGGAAGAAAATCATCTTATGATGATAGGATATGTTTACTTAGTTAAGTCAGCATAAAATATTAATGTCAGGGTTCAATAGAACCATAATTGTGTTATCTGGGTTGAAAAAAATGATTCAGTCTTCCCCATATCGGTCAACTCAGACTGAAAAATAACACCTATTGGAGTTTCAAAGTAGATATAGCTTTTTTTGACCCCTTATTCCAAATCCAAAAAAAGTGTCATAGGTTTAAAGATTAATTGGAAGAAATTAAATTTTGGGGCTAAAAAAGTGACACTAGCTGTCCTCTGAAGGGAGAGATAAAAGTTTAAGAACAGATTCTTTACATTTGTTGTATTTTCCCTGTTTAGGTGTCACAGGAATAACTTTAATTGGTGCACCAAGATATTTTTTTCACATTCACACACTCTAATTTGAAGCAAACACTTTGCACTTTTTAGTTTGGCTGCAGTAAAGGAGAACAGCTTTTGCAACAGCAGCAGACTGAGGCGGATAAAACATCATCATTTTCTTTTATTTCCCGTGTTTTGCAATGAAAATCTAAAGTTTTTCACAAGCCGTAACCCAGTTCCTGTGATAAGGGTTTGACTAATACCTGAAACAACGATCCTCAAGATGAACCTTAAAGCTAACATTTTGCCGAAAAGATCCCAAGTACAGTTGACATACATCTTGACAGTACATTTAACAGCAAAATAGCCAGCTATCCAGTCATGTCACTGCACCCAAATTAAAATCAAGTTTTTCAAGAGCAGATGAGAGGCGGCAAATGGGATGTGAGAAGATCACTTATGTGATACAATTATCAGTAAGTTCAGAGGAGCAGCGTACTTGTTGCAGCTTTTGTGTTACAATCACCATCCACTCAGTGCTGTAATGAGCTATTCTCTCTTTTTTTTGTCTGCAGCCTTTGTGCCATTTCTCTTTTTTTTAATTTCATCTATTTTTTTCTCTCCCATCAGCTGCAGGTCATCAAAGATGTCATATTTCAAAAAAATAGGTCACCAGAAACGCTGAAGTCACCCTTTGTTTTAATTAGATGTTAATGGGTTGGAAGAAAATAGCAAACGGATGCTATGACTGCATCTGTTGCTATGGTTACTCATCTCAGTGCATTAATTTAGACTGTTGAGCAGACAGACACAAGTGTGTGTCATCTATCAGAATTTAAACACCTCGCAGCCAATCAGAATCGAGCACTAACCAAGACTGTGATATGAGCCAATAAAAACGATGCAAAACGGTTATCATTCATCACTACAAAATACCTCAGTGAGCGCTGTGGATCGTCTTCAAACAGATTTCATCACACACACGTTTTGTAAAGCAGCAAGTGTGTGTGATGCAATGCATTTTTTAAATGAGCTCAGACCTTTATTGTCACCAGCATAATGAAATAAGGGACGTAAAGCAGCTCAGAGGCAAAACATCTGACAGCAGATCAGGAGGATCTGAGGTTTCTCTCCCGTCGCCTGCTGAAAATGTGCATGGCGCCTAATTTTTAAGGCTGCGGGATAACCTGATAACCTGCTGATTAATGAGCTTTTTCTCTTAATCATCAGTCCTCGTTAAATTACCCGTGTTGAACGCACTTAACCCCTATCTGTCCACGGTGCTATTTCCTCCAAAAAAGTCATAAGGAGAATTTCATGATCAACCCCTCATTTATCTCTCCCATGTAATTTTTTTTTAAAATGAATTCAACTTTGATTCCTTTTTTTTTCTCTCTTGCAGGCTTCTCATTTCACACCAATTCAAACTAATTCCACAGTAGAGGAAAATGATGAGCTTGTCATCTGGTTGTAAAATCTAATAGCTTTTTTCTTATCCATTTTTTGCCTTTTTCTTTTCATGGATTACCTGTCATATCCAAACAAAACGTCTGGGCAAATGCTCAAAAAACTAGCATTCAAAGGTACCATCAAGCTTGTATTAGCTTGATTACCCAAAAATTCATTTGTGCATCTTTGTTTGGGCTGTCATTTTGCTGAGACATGCCAACAAAATAAAGTTAAATGCAGCAAAAGTTTTCAGGAAAAAATTCTCAATTTGAAGTTCAAAGTTTTTCCTCTGAACTAAGTCATGCACAGACCGGCTCATATTAAAAAGGATTGAGACCTTTATTAAAATGGTCAAGTTCAACTTCACTGAAAGGACTGGGTGACATCCAAAGCTATTTTTCTGTGGTATTTCAAAATTAGAGAGGGATTTTCGGATCACACACCATGTTTTCATACCAAAAAGAACATGTTTCTCTTGCAAAACCAAAGTGTTTAGAAACTTCAGTCCATCTGTAAGGCTTTGCAAGACAGTTTTGTCCCATAATAGAGCAAAAAAAGCTACTGAACACCAACAAAACCCTGCATGTGATCGATGCATCATCCTCATCTGAAGACGGCTTTTGCACCAACGCCTTCATACATGACATGCACCCCGATCCATATTAATGATCGCATCCTGTTGCAGCCATTATTGCCAGATGAACGCGGACGTTTATTAACCGCGGGTGTCTGTTACCGAAACACAAATAAACACATCTATTATTTTAAGTGGTGTCAATAAGCCAACCTTTGCTCTCGTGTTCGGCACGCTTGATTTAGTGGAAACAGTCCTGCAGGGGCCTGCGCTTATTGCACGTCTTGATGTATGAATGCTGATGTGATTTGGCCTTTGAGATCACATGGTGATGAGTTTGGGTTTGATTAATAATACGCATGCCGAAATAAAACTTATCTGACAGACTTAAGCCTCGGCTCCCACAAGCTCTCTGCTATTAGCATATAATATCATTTCCCCTCCATCCTGCTTTTGATATGCCACTTAGGCGACCAAAGGAGTCCTCATAAATTTAGTTTCAGAGTGAACTGAGTAAAAAAAAAATACTTTAAAAGTGAAGTTGGGACAGGATTCACATCCAGTCTGTTGCCCTGGGAAACAGTATGTTGATATAAATAACAATTTTTCTTATTTACATGTGAATGTAAACAGTAAACTCTTTTAAAATTAAATTGTCATGATTGTCTTCACATGGAAAAAGATTTAAATCAATATCACTGCTATTATGACTTTCAAAGATTTATTCTGTTAGATCTTTCTTTTCAGGAACTCGATTATAAAAGTTTTTTTGATCAGCTTTACTTTGAAATCACTTTAGTCTTCTGAACATCTTTATGAATGTGGCTATCAAAGAGATGCTGGTCTCTGATCTGAGATCAGCCATGCTAACGCAGCCGACAAATATCACTTCCAACTAATTATAACCCCCTTTTGTAATCGTCTGTGTTTTGATCGACTCGGAGCCCCGGCTTCTGCGATTGGTGTGACACTCGGGGAGATTTGATGGATTGGTTGGATGGGAGCTGGTAGCACGAACTGGCTGATTGAAAATGTGGTCAGTCAGCAACTTGGAGCACTCTAACAATTATGCAGTGTGTGTGTGTGTGTGTGTGAGTGGATGTGGGTGTGGGTGGACAGTATGTGTGTGTCTGCATTGTGCATGTGTCATGCTTATAGTGAATGTGTGTGAGTGTGAAAAGGATATGAAATTAACACTACCAAGGGCCAAAGAAGGTTTTTTTTCCCCTTTGGCCACACTTTTGTGTGTGTGTGTGTGTGTGTGCGTTTAGTGCAATTTGCTGATGTGCTGTCCTTTCCTGTGTGTACACGTTTAAGTTTTACACACACATGGTGCATTCAGGTGCACCTCAGAGCTGTATTTTATACAGTTTTGTCCTGCAAAGCACACTTGCTCAAAAAGAGACTTAATGGTGCATTCAAGTGTGTCTTGAAAACTCGTAAATCTGTTTTCAAATGGCTGCAAAGTCGTTTAAAATAGGAAGGTTTCTATTGTTTCTAATTTTTCTTTGTTGAGATACAAAGGCCGACATTTGTTGTCACTTTTATTAAATTCTAAAATCATAATAATTGTCATTTCTAAATCAGTATATCTTATAAAACAGATAAACAAATATCAGACTGTTATCAGCAGCAGATGCAACAGGTCTTTAAGTTACTGTGTAATCACTTTAAAGTTGTTTGAGGGCAGTAATTTTTGATTATTAAATGCTAAAACTATCCCTAATATGCACTTATTTGAGTAGGTTCATTTCAGTATCATATACAGGATATGAACTCATGAATGCCAGTCTTGTAAGTGTGTGGTTGTGCAGATGCCTGTGGGCGCTCCATACACACATAACAACTTACCAATAAAGACTTAATTAATTACATTGACAGGCCTCTTTGTCTATTAAGTTTAAGGCCAATAAAAGAACAGGACAAGTTAACATGCACTGTAAAAGGCAAGTTAACACCAATTAAAAAGGCAATAAATATAAACCAAGTATGATAGATTTACAGTTTTCGTATCTAGAACACAAACAACAGAGCTAAATGTAAATCTGAACTGGAAAAAAAAAAAAAAACAGCGAGCCATGGTGTTGCTATTTTAATTGCAAATGCCGTCCACTGTCAGCTCCTCCGATAACTTCATGAATGCAGATATGCAAACAACACGCTGCCTCGAGGTGAAAAGTTGCATATTGTACACATAAACCCGCTCAGTGTGGCAAAGATTCTGCATTTTAAGCACAAAAAAAAACTGATTTGATATGAGGTGACTGATGGTGTGCATGTAGGGGAGAAAATGGATGTGAAAAAAGATCAAGTCTGCGCACCAGGGGGATTCACGTGCAGCCCCGCATCTCTTAGTATACATGAGTGCGTGTGTGAGAGCATACGGTAGCCTCGTGGTGCCTGTGCAGAGTCATATATATATCAAGGAGTGGCCCAGACGGAGATCAAAAAGCAGAATCAGCAGAGTTGATCTCCCGCTGACTGTTTCTTATTCTGTTTCATCCTCCACCCACGAACACATCCCTCCCCTTTTCTTTTTTTTTTTTTTTTTTTATCTCGCAGACCTGTTCCTTGTCTGTGATCTGAAGACTGTGGCCACGTGAACTCCCGGGGCTGCTTTGATCACCACTTCTGTTTGTTTTTATGAGGGCGATCAATGGGGGAAAAATGAGCTGCGAGACATGACCGGAGTGGACGAGGTCACACTTCTGGGAGGCGGAGACTTTATTTCAAGTTTCTTCATTCCAGGAAGTGGCAGACACTCGCTCAGACACAACTTTTTCCACCGACAGTGGACAAGTTTGAAAGACTATGTCGGTAATAAATTACATGTCACCTAAAATAGCATTTTTTAAGTAAAATCAAAGTGTCCGATACTCCGATTGAGCTTTTTGACAAATGATAGAAAGCTGAACTGAAGGAACGGAAGCAAATTTAAAGGAAGTTCGGAGTGACAGAGCTTTTCATCGCTCAGTGTTCAGGACTGACGTGACAGCTGAAGGCAGAGCGAGCCACTTTTGATTTATCAAAGCAGAAAACAAACCCATCAGTGTCTTTACTTTCTTTTGCAGGAGCCGGCGAGTTTTGTCAGCGTTCAACTGAACGTAACATGAGAGAAGTTTTGATATGTTACAGTACGTAAAAGAGATGTTTAAAGTGGCTGTATTAAAAAAAAATTAAAAGAATTTGAGCATATTAGAACTCCTAATTTTGCTGGTCCAAACATTACACCATGATGCATTGTGGGAGGATGAGCTGCCATTTCAAGGTCTTTGTGAATCTTAATTATCCTCAGGGTTAGGATCAGGTCAGAGTGTGCTCAAGTCTCTTTTATTTGAAAATTAATTCATAAAAGCAGGGTTCAGGCAGGCTTTTAATGGGTCTGTTTTGAATTTTATGAGAAAAATATTATTTTATAGCTTCATTAGATCTGTAAAATCCACTTTAAACAGTATAAACTGAAACATCCACTGTCTTTCGAGGCTTTTAACTTCTTTAGGTCACCTGTAACCAGCTCACAAATATTCATTACAGCTGAAACAAGTTATTAATTGTTTTCAATTAGTTTTTCAACAGAAAAATAATAAGAATCTCCTTTGAAAATTCATTAATGGTTAAATTAGTTGTTCTGTTTTGTTTTTTGCTGTTTTATATCAGTGCAAAACAAATATATTTGGGTCGTGTACTTCTGGTGAAACACAAAAAAGCCTTTTGAAGACATTGAGTACATTTTTTAAATATTTTTTATTCTGAATTATAATTAAAAGTAAAAAGCAAAAATAACTGGGTAAAAAAAATAATTATAATTGAAAAGGTTTAATCCAATTGCCATAATACACTTCCTTTATATTAAAGTTAAAAAAAAGAAAAACGTATATCGCCTCATGCGTGACCATGTTCCAAAATCATCCTTTAATTTATGATTATTCTTTACTCTCTGTTTTTGAAAATTAGCATTTCTAAGATTTCAATGCAAGACTTTTTTGTTTACACTGAGCTGCACTGAACAGTGTCTTCCTGCAAGAAAAAAAGGACGAAAAGCGGTTTTCTCAGATGTTCCCCTTTAAAACAGCATAAGTGTTTTTAATTGAAAGTCAGTAAAAACTGAACACTGAGTTTAAAGAAGAATATGTGGTTCACTGTTCAATACAGCATCCAGAAGGGGCAGCTTGAAGTCAAAATGTCTGATGACCACTGCAACAATAACTGCCCTCTGTGCATTCATTACACATGGTAATTAAAGTCAAATATTCCACACACACAATATTTTTTTTTTCCTCTTTTTAAATACCAATCAGCTGGAATAAAGTTGTGTTTACAGGCGCTCATTAGTGAGGCCATTTTGTCAAGCAGTTCCAAGTTGTTGTTTCAAGTGAGCTTTTTGGTGTCTCTTGAAGTTGGAGGTCATGTCAGGTTGCACTCTAATTGGGTGTCAAGAGAATTCTAAATATTTATCACACCCACGCGGCAAACACACACACACACACACACACACACACACACACACACACGCACACAGACACGCACACACACACGCACACACGCACACACACACACACACACAGCAAATATATCCTGGTTTAATTGGTCAAATAGGCTTCCCTGGTCGGTTGTGCAAAATCATAAACCCATACACACACACACACATGCACACACATACTGCAGTGATGTACAGTAGAGGCTCCTAATAAGGATTTGTCAGGCCCATAGATTTGCAGGGCACTGGAGGGAAGCCGCCTCGCTGCTCCACCGACAGGCCGCTGAAAGGGCTTCAACTCTGACTGTTTTTTTTTTGTTTTTTTTCCATCGCAGTTTCTCTCCACACACTCGCAGCCAATTAAAATGCACGACAAAGTGGGACAGGCAACGAGTAAAAACGGAGGCCGCTTTTTTTCTCAGCACGTTGCGAAAAATTTGTGAGACAAGTTCCTCAGTTGTTTTCTGTAAAAGCTGCAGAGGTGTAATGGATTATTTATTATCGATGTGTTGCACAGGGAAATGGGCATCACGCCTGGAGTTAGTATTCAAACAAGAAAAAAAAGGCAAAGATTAAAAAAAAAAAAAAATAGGCCAAAACATGAAACGCTGGCAAGAAAATTCTGACTCACTCAGCGTTCCCCTTCATTTCCACCAATAAGAGACTAGTAGATCCAATATATGCAGCATTTGGGCCAGAATGTGACGACCCTGATCATAACACCGAACCCCTTCCTCCTCTTTGCAACACCTGCTTTTGAAGATAAGAAACACTCGTAATCGGAGGTAGGCAGAGAAAGCGTTTTTAAACATCTTTGAAATGTCACATCTAATTAAATGCACTATAAAAACTAATAAGACAAAAAAATCGAAAAAAACAACAAAAATAAATAATTTATAAAGAAAGGTAAGAAGCTATTTTCAGTTTTAGAGAAAAAAACACATATGCACGCTTTCTGTTAAGGTATTTGAAGCAGTTTCAGGACGCTGGGAAGATTGAACGGATTGTAATTTTGGGCTCGCCATCTGCCAAAACACATTTTGCATCTTGGCCAAAGTCTTTGCCTGGGTCATTTCTTTGGAAGAGAAGTTTGGAAAGACTTTCTGCTTGTAAATTTTATATATTTATGGCAATAAAAACATAAGAACAAATTTAAATTCAAACAAATACTGAGGTTACAAGGGTAAACCAGAAAAAAGACGGTAGAAAAGCTCATTTAATTAAAAAATGTATCAAAAGTTAAGTGAAAATAGACGAATTGCGCAGGCTTACTTGTGTCTTTGGAGGAGAATTAACACACGTCATATTATAAATACTTTAAAACAATCAAACTGACAGCTAACACTGATGGATAAACATTTAAAACTATGTTTTTGTCTCTAAAGATCCATGACAACCCATTTGTTCTTGTTTTCTCAGAATGAAATACTATTAGACCATTTATTAAAGCTAAATCTGACGAGTCCTTGGGTGTTTCAATCAAAGGAGGCGAGAAACCACTTCTCTGAAACTGATGATAGAAAGTTCAAGGAAAAAACTCAGCAGCCTTGTTTATTAAAGCTGTAAACAACCCTTAATACAACACTCCTAAAGCGACCCACAAACTAACGTCCTGAGTAAAAAAAAGAGAGCTAATTTAAGAAAATTATAGTCAAAAGACGTATTTAACCCATATCAGAAAGTATCGGAGAAGTTATTAATACAAGACGAACGAACAGCTCATTTTAGTATTTTTCACTATTTTACTTTTTAGCCCTCAGATTTTACGACGGTTCATAAAAAGTGAGGCACTAATGAGGGAGGCTGAAGAAAACTGACAGAACTGTAACAATCCCAACTCTTAAAATAAATTCCACAGTGTATAAATAGGAAATTGGTAAAACCTTTCAGCTTAAAAGTGTATGGTAATGGCCGCTTAACCTGCAGTGCATTCTGGTCTTTTTTGCCACTTACAGTGCATTTGGTTGGTTGCAAATGTGCCTGGATGGTTTTGTTTTAGGGGGTTAAAAACAGAGAAAAGATGGTTTTAGAATATTTCATTAAAAAAATTACTTATTAGCATTTGTGAAACCCCACCGAATTTGAAGTGCTGGGCTGAGTAGGCACAAATCTCATCAGCCGGCAACAACAAGAGGAGGACTTGGTGGATTTAGGGGCCCCTCGCCTCCCACGTGAAAACAACAGCGCTTTGATGAAGTCACCTCAAAAAAAACAACAACAACACGTCCCTCCTGGTCTCATCTGTAACCAACGTCACTGTCGACAGAGTAATTCTGGATGATGCGCTCGCCCGTGAGCTCCTATTTTACGTTTATCATGGCGCTAATGCAATCACACTCAGTGAGTTATTAGAGAGGAGAGCGGGAAGAGGAGACAGGATGGATGCGTGGCTGGAGATGATGCTCTCATGGTGGCAGAAACGAATCAACAAGTGGCATTTGATTTCAGCTGACGGGCTCTTTATGAACATGAAGCTCATGAGGTGATTTATATGGCATGGCAAGGAAATAATCTGATGGCAATCCATGCTATCTACCACTCATTCATCTCTCATTCATCACTCCAGGCGTTTGGTGTTCCATGTCGGCCATAAAATAAATCAAAAGAGACAAAACTACAGAAGTTTCAGGTCAAATATGGTCTTTTCGAAGAAGAATCCTCAAGAGGGAAACACAGAAGTTCGCGAGAGGAGAGGAAACGTCTTTGACCTGATGTTTCTCTCCCCCACAGCCTGACAGCACCACAGAGGCGGCATCATTATCAGAACTTATCCACTTCTCTGAAATTGCCTTCCGCCTGTGAAATTAATGACGGGCATTTGTACAGTGACAGGCAGCACCCAATACAACTGTAATCTCTCTCCAACTGTGTCGCGACGCGGCAGAGGACACGAGGAAAACAAATGGAGAAACAACAAGGCTTGTCATTAGTCTTGGCCGGGACTCAAGGACGCGGTGGGGTTCTGCTTTGCCACCGAAAATGGGAGAACAATCTCCTTGCCATTTTTATTTTTTAATTATAGGATTCATTTAGGAATGAGGAATGAAAAGTTGAGGGTGACTTAGAAGGCGGGAGACTCTGCAAAGTACATTTTAAGGACCATTGATAAATATTGTTACAGGACGCAACCTTTTAAAAATCACACTGCTCATTGACTTTTTGCAGCAGAATGTCAAACTTTAATTTCAAATACACATTTTTTCGGAGCCAAAATTCATAAAACAAGGCTGTCGATGAGGATTAATGGAGTTTTTCCTGTTTAATAGCATCACAAAACAAAACTACATCTTATACCTCATGGTTTTGAATGCATAAACACTTTGTTTCCAAACTTAAAGCAACAGTAATCATTATTTTTGATATTACCAATGAGTCACATGATGATGTTTAATGTGAAGGAGTCACTCTTGGTGATAACCTACAGAGAAATATTATGTCATTGCCATTCCCTTCAGCAGCATTTTAGCATCTTTAAGCTAACTTTTTTGGTTTATTACAGTGTCGCAATCTAAGAAAGTTTGTACTGAAAGTTTGGACTAACCTAACATGGTCATAACCACGATCTGACACCTGTTGGACACATAAGAAAAAACTTTATGCGTGCTTTGTGACTGCTGTCTTGGTCAAGTGTCATCCGCTCGATTAAAACTCGCCCAAAAATATCATAAGAAGTTAAGAGGCTGATTAAGAAAAAAATACTTTGAGGGCCTTTAAGTTCAGAAGGATGAGCGGAGGCTAAAAAGTTAATTTAAATGGATCATCACGCTGCAAATCTGTGCTGCTGCAGGTTCAGATTAGAGGATCAACTTGCTTACTGACCAATCAGCTCGCTGGAAAGATGGAGGCACATATATCGTACATTTCTGCAGCCAGGTAATCTAATTTTCCCCTTAAATGTCACAGGTTCATCTTATCTCCTGTGAAATTGTTCTGCCCTTGATCTGTTGAAGTTACGGGTCATTGATTTGTCATTAAAAACTTCACTCAAAGCGGTGTTGTTTAACAGGGATTATCCAGTTTAATCAAAGACAGACTAAGTAACTCAAAATAAACTATGATGAACTTGAACTTGCTATGTACTTGGTGTATGAAATTGAGTCTATAACTCTATAAATACTTGAAATAATCCAAAACAAAGAAACATTACATAACAGCATAGCAAATTTACATCCTTAAATATATTCAGAGTCCAGCAGTGGTGGGTAATTTAGAAGGAAATTGCACTTTTTTCCCAAAATTAGCTGTCATGTTTTTCCAGCCTGTGAGTCATAAGTGAAGAAAATGTCAGTTCAGTGAACAGCGCGTCCGTGCGTTCATGTGTGAGGAGGGTTTATGCTGATGTCTCTGATTGAAGGGTCCATTGGGCTGTGCGAGACCATAATGAAAAAAATATGACACTCTGAGCTGAAGTCGAGAACCTCGGTTATGTGATCGCACGCTGGCAGCGCTGATAAAAAACCAGAAAGTACCACTGATATAAAATTGCTGCCTCCACTTTTTTTTCCGCGACATCAAAAGAAATGACATCTCTGTACAACATGTTTGAAAATATATGCATGTTTATGAAATATGCAACATGCAGGCAGCTCGGCGGTCCTTACAATATAAATAGCATCAAACCCATTCTAATAAACACAATAAATATTTTCATGAGCTCGCACACGGACGCACAACGCAGCGTGCCGGTTGACAAATATGCAGCAGCAGAGGGATGAATTGCTTTTACTTGATCCCTCAGTTGCCTTTCTCTTCCCTTCACCTTTGATAGAAGCTGCAGAAAAGAAAGATAATAAAAAGAAAAAAGAAAGGAGTGAAGGAGGGAAGTGGAGGGGGGGCTGCTTCTTGTTGCCTAGCAACCCCTCTCCAGGGACATATGTGTGCGTGTGGATGTCAGCGTGCGCGAAAGCATCTCTATAGGCTAATGTGAGAGCAAGTGGGGTGCGTATCTTTTGTTTATTTGCGAACATGGCGGTCATTCCCGGCGTCGGCGAGGAGGGAGAGCGCGGGGCGAGCTGGAGCACTACATCAAGGTGGCGGAGCGGTGCCCCGCCATTAAAGCCCTTCAGACAAAAGGGGATATGTATTTCAAAGATCCAATTAGGCCTGGACGTGTCGGCCATAAATCATTAGCGCTGAGGAGCCTCGAACAGAGAGATGGGTAAGACAGTCATAAGCTTATGAGTCACCGCCACATTTTTTTTTTTTGCTCCTATTCAAATGGGTTTCTCAGGAGAGTTTCCATCTAGATTTTAAAATTAGGCAAAAATGGGAGGAATGAGAAGCCACACTACCATTTAATGTCATGAATTCAGCTTAGAAACTGACAGGACCGCATATTAAAGGTATATGAGCTGCCTCCATTGATGGCACACACTCCCTATTTACATGAAGAGCACTGTGTAATGTCAGGATTATTTCCTCATCTCGGCATAATGGGCTGTATAACACAAGGCTGCAGCTCTAATTTTCATATTTACTGGCGGAAAAATGTCTGACGGTACGTCTGCTCGACCGTCGACGTATTTTGTTACTCTTATTAGTGCCTTTGTGGTCCAGACATTGAAGGGAGACGACGCGTTCGAGCATGACTCAAGTCTGCTGGCGGAATCTGTTACATTATAAAATTGGATTACGAGGCCTCACAGAAACCTGGAAGCACATGTATCGAGTCATATTACCGAATGGGCCGCGTTCATGCTTCGCTTCAAACACGCACAACAGAAGACAAAGTGTTCAAAATGGCAGCACCAAGGCGTGAAATGTGTACACACACCTGATATGTGTGGAGAAAGTTGCAGAATGGTCGACATTTCCCTTTCCCCCCTTCCCTTGTTCCCTTGGCGAACCTTTTAAAAAACGCACCGTGCAAATAAACTGGAGGCCGATTCGATGCCCTTTTGCTCTCGGTTGAATTGCCTTACTAATACCTGCTGCATCGTCACAGCGGTTTTGACGGGCGTTTAAGATGTGCCAAAGCCCGGAGAAGACTCGTGTCAAAGAGCCGAGAGTTGTGCTGTGTCGCTGAATATCAGCTCAGCGGTTCATAACTTTCACACCTTCAGATGGACTCTAGTAATGGAAAAGAAACAAAAGTGTGTGCTTCGTATGGTAACCTTTTCATTTCAAATCTGTCCTCTTTTTATTCTTTTTTTCTCTGTCTTTTTATCACACAAGTAGCAGTCCTCTTAAGTCCGATGAAAATGCATCTTCAAAAGCAGGAGGTGATAAAAAAAACTGATAAGCTTCTCTCATGCACGTTTGGCAGTCGAGATAAAGTTCTCTAGGCATGAAATTTTGGGCATCGGCGGCGCTGACGGTGGTTTTGCTGCTGACCACAGAGAACAAAGACGCACGCTCAAAGTGGAAAAACCTCAAAGTGCATTAAAAAAAAAAAAGGATTCTGTTAATCTTATCTCCGCTTACATGGACTCTTGATCAATACTGAAGTTCATTTCAACGAGGCCTGATAGTGACGGGAGTTGTGATACAGGGAGGAAAAGTGTTTGATTCGAGATACTAAAACAGCTCAGTGGGAACAAATGATGAAAAGATGGGCCGTCTTCTGAAAATCTACTCCATCAAAACACAAGTTCTTGGATCAGTCACAAGAGCTATTTGTCTTGTCTTGGTTTCCTTCTTAGTTGTTTTTTCTTTTACTGCAGCTCAATGCACATTAAGACTGACATTCACTGACTAAATAAGAGTCTTGTTGTGAGTCTGGCTTTCTAAGACGGTACTTTAATCGACAAAGTCTTTACACCACAGCCAGATATCTGCCCAGTGTTATCATGCATGACCTTACTCACTCAGTTGTCATTACTGGTGCTAGGAATGCAGACTTCCAGGAAATGCCAGGATGTTGAGCAAAAAAAAAAATATTAAAAAGTGGTTTTAATGTGGAATTTTTTACATATTCAATGAAATCAATCAACCTTTCTTTTATTACTGATATAAAGTTAGCCCTGTCAAACTGATTCACAGCTGGGAAACATCCTGAAGGACACTTTTTCATGGACCTTGGATGATCACTGTGAAGGAACTGGACATTTTCTGTCATTGCAGACATTTTTAAACTTAATTCAAAGTCATCAAAATAGTTCACTTATGATACAAAGCATGGAACACAAGTGCAGTACAAACTGATTTCAGGGGTCTAATGAAAAGATATAGACACCTTCTGTCAATTTAAGTGGATATCTCCCATAAAAATATGGTTAAGGAAAAGTCTCCATGTGTTTTGTCTGAGGTAAATTCAGATTAAGGTGTGTTCAGACTAATTTTAATTAAATTTCAAACAGACCACTTAATATAAAGATCCCAACTAATGATTTCTACTCCTTCAGTCTCCATTCTTCATCTGCCAATCACTTTTTTCAATTACAATAATTTATTTATCTTTAATACAGAGACCATAAGAAAAGAACAGAATATATCCATCAATTTTTTTGAAAGCCCAAGGTTGCATTTACACACTTCTTCCTTCCAAAACTCTAAACCCTTCACTTAACAATGACATAAGACAAAAAAGACACATGCAACAATAATTAAATGCTGTTATACAAAGAATAACTTGCAGATTTAGTAGTTAAAACTTACTTTAAAGTTGGGACTTGCTAAAAGGAGTCAGTAAACATGTGAGTCAAATAACAGAAGTGTGAAATTAATTGATCGCTCAGTGGAACAAACAAACAGTCAGCAGTGTCTCCAGCAGGAAACGATACAACGGTGCGTCGCAGCATGAGCTGGCATTTGAACTTAATAAGATAATAGCTTCCCAGTTGAGAATAAACAGATTATTCTGATCTTCATTATTCTGAGTACTCATGCACACGTCTGCTTCGGATTCACCCGGATATGCACATTCACACCTGGAGGCTGCTTGGGGCGACTGCAGGAACTGCTGTTGCCTCGGGCAGAAACTGCTGGACGGCTGACCGGCTCTGCAGGAGCAGTCGGGAGTCACACTCGAGAACCACTGGGAGCTAATTGGAGGCAGCGAGACAAGTGTCATTTAATCACCTGGCTGTCTTCAATGGAATTTTTCGGAGTTGCATTGCAACAAATGGCCATGTGAAGTTCACCGAGTGCATTATTGACAGAAAGAAAAGGCCTGTGTTATGATAATTCTCCCTTGTTGCCTTCTGCAGTTCAAGCCTGTTGCCTTTCCTCTGTTACAAGCTTAATTAGTCCGTTGCTGAGGCTTCCCTGCCAGCCGCTGCTTGCCTCCGTACGCTTTATGCCATGATCATACACTCGGGCATTGGGCAGCTGGTAGACTCTCAAAGCAATGAGTCATAGCAGATGAAAATGTTTCACACTCAAACAAGGGCACACCAAGATAATGGCCAACTCTGGTGCAGAGGACAGGGACAGAGACGAGCATGGGAGGGGTGAGAAAAGGGGTGTGTGTTGACGTGCATGTGTGTGTGCATGCATTCGGATGTTCATGGTTGATGAATGAGGAAAAACAGGATCCCAGTTGCTGAGTTTGCTTGTCTTCTCTTATGGGAAGACATTATCATTCTCTGCATGCATGTGTGTGTGTGTGTGTGTGTGTGTGTGTGTGTGTGTGTGTGTGAGAGTGTGTGTGAGTGTGTGTGAGTGTGTGTGCTTGTGCAGCTCTTTTTTTTTTTTTTTTAGTG
>JAQMCX010000041.1:10329309-10346782 GCA_029814765.1 Acanthurus leucopareius | reverse complement strand
CACACACACACACACACACATACACACACACACACACACACACACACACACACACACACACACACACACACACACACGCACACACACACACACGCGCACACACACACACATATGCATAAACTCGCATCCACAGCCTTGTTAAACCCCTCTAGGTTATTTCACATGAGGCGAACTGTACATTGCTTTGCTTAACCATCCCTTATTTATGCTACACCTCAGGCTAGCTGTCAGCCGGCACAGCTTTCCCCTATGCATCCACTCTGGTCCTCTTAACGGTGACACGCTGGATCCAGAACAGCTCTGTTCCACCCAAATGCTCCTCTGCTTTCCCCAGCTCACCCCTCTCTCCCTTATTTTGCCCCCCTTTCTCTCCCTGGATATTACTTCATTAAACCCTAAGTTAAGGGCAAACTCTTGGTATTTAAAAATCAGCTGCCACCAAATCCTTCTGAATTAAGTAATATCGACTAAATGCCACGGGAACAGAGAGCAAAGCATGATGGCCGACGGGTGCTTTATTTGTGTATAGACGGTATTATTGGACATATATCATCAAAATATGTTTGACAGATGCACAGCACAGAGGCAACATTGGTCTGAAATGCAATCCAGATGTGGATTATGGAAAAATAGGTAAGAATACGGAAGCCAAAAGCAGCCACGGCCACTTTGTTTTCTCGAGATTGATATAGTCATCTCATGCCACAATATAACAATCTGTTATCCCGTTATCACAAGATAACAGAATGGGAAAAGATAGAAACGACCATGGCTGCTCATGGCTTCTATATGTGAGAAATTTATTGCATACATTTTTCTTTTGTTCACCCCTCATAGCACTGATGATAACTAGCCAAAGATTTGAAGTGATTTAGTTGTTTCAGTACTATTTTTGTTGTTTTCTCAACAAATTAGCTGAATGAGACAAGAAACGAGCATCTAGATTGGCCCAAATATCACACAACATTGACTGAATCGCAATGAAAAGGCCACTTTTGTGAGGATTGTCACACATTCACATCCTCCTCTGTCAGACTCTCCGAAGTGGTCCGAATTACTTCCACTGACAGTTAGCATTTTCAGACTCTTTTTTGAGCTCCTGATCATCTGTGACACTTGCAATTCTTGGCTGTTTGACAGATAGAATTCAGTCCCCGGTGTGTTTCTGCAGCCCGGAGTCAGGAGAGGTTTCGGCTCATTTTCAGACTTGTCAGGGATGTATTTCCTCCACGGCAGCATGTTAGACGAGCCATCAGAAACTCCCGAAGTAAACACATTTGGAGCAGACCAATTTTCAATGATCGCGAACTATAAATGGACTTAAAGAAACCTGCTAGCCCAAAGCGACAAAAAGGCCAGGGGCTATGACAACCAAAATATGGCACTCACTGCTGGAGACATGCTTTCCATTCAAAAAGATGATCCAAATAACCCGAAAATGTATAAAAAGAATATTTAATGCAATTAATGCATTACTAGTAACAATTTCTAGTTAAAACAACATCTGCAAGCACCTAAAATGTGAGGAATAACACCTTGTTGCAAAAAGAACCAGAAGATCTGCCTCTAAGTTGATGGAAAAGGGATAATTTATGTTATTTAAAAAATAACAAGTGCTCCACTCGCCATAATCTTTATAATCTTCTCCTCTGCTGTGTCTCCTCATCAGTGAAAAGCTCCTCCCTAACCTCTGCCTTTGTCTGCTACTTCAAACTTACCCTACCATCTACTTCTCTGGTTTTTCCTTATTCAGTCTTTTTTTTTTTTTTTTTTTTACCTTTTCTCCCCCTGAATAGAAGTCCATTGTTGAATAAGTAGTGCTATGAATTTTAGAATTGACTTTTAGCACAAAAAAACCCTTCTAAAGCTTCTTTCACCTCCTGATGTGATTTCCAATATCTCTCTTAGGAATAAATTATATTTAAAATTGTCTTTACCACTTTTAAAATGACATGTTGTTGGCCCTTTGTAAAATCCACTGCCTTTTTTTTTTGGTGCTCCTCCATTTTTCTCCACCACTATTCTTGTCTTAATGTTCCCTTTCGCTCCATTGCTATTGTCAGTTTATCACAGCGAGCATGGTGGTGTTAAAAAGATGCTTAGAACCTGTGTGGCACCAAAATAAAATAATAAAAAGATGAGACCTACCGTCTGCCTCAGTGTGAAATCAGAGCCTATTATCTTTCTGATAGCACTTCAAAACAGTGCAGAGCTTTTTTAAAAAAAGTTTAATTTTAGCCTGGCATAATATTATGAGAATGTGCTTGCTTTTTGTTGCTATTAACTTGGCCAACTCCTGCAGTTTTTACTCAGTTTTTTCCAACATGTGCACACATCTACACACACTCCTTCTCACCATCTGCGGCCGATGGGAGTGATGTGCTGCGATCAGCTCCCTGGTGGAGGAGCATCCAAGAGCGCAGAGCGCAGCAAACTCTCGCCTCTCGACACCCCCTGACATTTTTTTGGAATCCCCTAGCTAGCTCGCCATGACTGGATTAATGATCTAGAGAGCCGCTGTATACACAGATGACACTGTCTTGTTCGTGCACATGTGCAAACACATGCACACATGCACATTTATGACACAGGGTGATTAATGGAAAAGCAAATATGAAGAGAAAATTAAAACAGCAGATCATCTGGTGCTGCTTTCTTTGCATTGAGTTTAATAGAAATATCTTACTGGAGGCCAGATGTTGTTAAATCCAAACAACACATGCAGACAGTTTATTTTCAGAAGCATTTTCTTTTATATTCTCTTCTTTTCCTACCACAGATATTTGACATTTCTTGGGGGATAAGAGTCAGGAACCCTGCCTGACTCCTTAACGGCTGTAAAACTTTAAGATCAAGTGAGATAAAGCGAATTTGCAGCGTCTCTATTCTACAACAGCAGCAATAAGGCAGCAGCAGAATCAGCCGTGGCAGTCAGCCAGTTTAAAGTCATATTTTTCCGCCGCCTCAACACTGCTTTTATTGTACCGCAGTCCTCATCCACTGACAGACAGATACAGTAGATAATTACAGAATCAAGTTCAGCTTCAGTTAGCAGTGATAATGACCTGCCATTCATGTCCGCCTCTCTGTAAATGTTAGGCTTTGTGGTCGTGATGCAGCACTGTAGGTTAGTGGTTTTTAAATGTATCTGTTGGTGCCTGATAATATGTGTGGGGACACTGTTACTCTGTTTACTGCACTTTGTTGGAAAAACAAGTCAAACACGTGGTTTTGCTCGTATTGTTTTCCTTGACACTGACTCCACTTGAGGTTATGTAGATGCAACACATCATGTAACACGTAGCATTGAAACACTGCCTGGATTTCAAATGTGCTACTTGAAAAAAATTTGGACAGAAAATTGCTCATATAGCTTTTATTTCCTTATGTTTCTCTTTCTCGCTTTTAAATGCATCCAGCTCAACTTTGCTTCAACAGCACATAGTATCATAGTACTGCGTCCTTCTGTTGTTCACGATGCTCCTTTTAGTTTCTTTTTAACATGTGACCTCTGACCTTTACAGAAATATAGGTTTTATTTAGGTGGAATTTTGATTCTGATGAGTTTTGATTAGATTTAAAGAACTCTCACATAAATAAATTAAAAGGAGGAACTATTTTAAAAATATTTACAGCTTTTTTATATCCATAGAGAGAATAAGACCTGTGGTTATCAATGATTCTAACAGGCGATCAGCCAAAGTTATTTTAGTTTTAGCTAATCGGTTTTGGTCAAAGTTTAGTAAAGTTATCTGCATCAGTTGACTCTTTTTCTTGTCCGTCTTGTTTTGATTAGATTTGATTACACTCAAAGAATTCTCACGTCAGTAAATTGATTGAAAAATTATTTCCAGAGCAAACCTGTATTGAAATCTGTGAGACAGTTTAGAGAAAAAAAGATAATTATGTTGATTATTTTTAGTCCCACACGCTTAGTCTTTATTAACGGCTCTGTATGTTTTTCTCTGTTTTGATTTGCATGTAACTGTGTTGATGCAAATTGCATCAGCAGGAAGCAGCACAAGACGGTAATAGATGTGCGTCAATGGGGCACTCTTGTGATTTAGTATTGCATTATTAAAATATCGAATATATAAATACTTTCTGTTTATTTTTTTTCAGGAGAGAATAATAGATCCTGACTTTTTATCTCCATTATAGGCTCAAAATCGCCTCCCATGGTGCAATTCAATGAGGTAAATGGTTAAACATGAATACATTTTTTAAAATCCAGCCCTCCCCTTCAAAAAGCAAAGACGTCTTAAAAAGTTTCTAAACAAAGTTACGTAAAGTTGAGAAAATCCTGCAACATCACAAAATCAAAGTCTATTGCTGCCACTTAAAATTTAGATTTAGACATTGCAAAAAAAAAATATATATATATATTTATATTTTGTATAGTCTGAGTGAATTCTTTTACACCCATCCAGCCATGCCAAAAACACACACACTCACACACACACACACACACGGACTGAAGTCAGAAGGTCACAGGTGCCTCCATGTCAAAACTCCTGAGCCGTTTCATCCGTCTGCAACAGCGCAGCCTGTGGTGAATCAGATTTAAATAAATTAGAAGCCCCACTACAATGTATGTCCTTTCAGGTGAGCCGAATAAGGTTAAATATCCGGCAACACAGGCACGGAGGGAACATCACTCAACAGAAGTGACATATCTATCCGACTGTAATGTGGTTTTGGCTTGAGAATTGGTTGAGAGTGTGAAAAACATCATATTTCATCACAGGGGCCGTTTTTCGCTTCCTTCCAAAGAAAAACACAGAAAAAGCAAGATAACCTTTTAACAACGTGTCGTATCTGGATAATATTTTAGCTGGGATGCTTCTATTTATCTCGTTCCCTTGTTAAGCGTTGATTTTTTTGTTTTGATTTTTGGTTTAACACTTTGACACAGAGGTCGTCCGAGCAGAACGCCTCAGAGTCCTCTCGAAGTGGGGAAGGAGAAGAGAAAATGAATGAAAAAGGTGAAAAAAAAATCACGGCAATAATTAGGCACAACAAAGAGGAAAAGGAATCTACTGATAAATTTTGAGGGAATCAAGGATTTTCACTTGAGATTTGCAAATAGTCCACTATCTCTCTCGTTTAATTAACGCTTTCCCACTAAATTTAGCTCTTTTTGACATGCACAACATTCTTTTATTACCATTTATTTAACGCTTGGGTTATAATGTAAAAGAAAAATGTATTTAATGCACAGATTCTCATGTAAGTGTTATAAAACCACCACCCTCCATCCGCCTCCTCTTTCCCGTGCCTCCGACAGACAGCTTTACCCTGGGGCATACAAACGAATGGCCTGGTCCATGAACCGAAACGGCTAAATGACTTGTTGTTCCTGCGCCGCACATCAAAGCCAGGTGCATCTATGGCGCTGCAGAACGGCGGGGTTGAGGAGATCCGAAAGAAACGCTGCTTGTTAGTGTCAGCGTGTCAGCTCAGGCCTCGGCGAAAACAGAAATACCAAGGCGGGGGGATCAAGCGCTGTCACAGGGTAATAAAAGCAAACCAGAACCGAGGTTGGGGAGGAAAAAGAAGTGAGGGGGCTGGTGGCTCGACCCCGGTGGGAGGCGACCTTCCGTTTTAAGTTATTTTTATTGTTGTTGTTATTGCTGGTAAGGAAAATGTCACGCAGTGGCAAAGAGCTGCCATTATCTCCGTATTGAGGTTAACAGCAACAATAAGGGAGGAGTGAAGGTAAAGCAGAGAGATGGAGAAAAGCAGTGTGATTGTGATTATAACGATGATTATTATCTTCAGAAATGTTTTGCCGTGTGGATATTTCCCTGAAAATGCAATCGGGAAGCTAATTAAACTATCACCTAGGTAGCTGGGAGTCGGAAAAACAGTCGTCTAGAGGAGCCTGACAATTTCCCGCCAGAGGGAAGTCAACAGTAGCCTCATCAGGTCGAGCGTATCGCCGGCTGCTCCAATCAATTCTTCCTAGTTAAAGCCCATGCCTGCGCATAATGAAATAATTAGAGATAGAAAAGAGAGAGTATCTTGTTGATTTGCAGAAATTTCAATCTCATTTTTAAAAAGGGGGGGGATTAGCTTTGTCTGTCAAAAACCGAAGCCCACTGTAGCTCAATTACACCAATGTACAGAATGAAAAAAAGGGTTTTTAATTAATTCCAAAGATTAGTTATGATCTCGGAGAGTGCATTTGTTAATGGAGTCATGGCACTGTGGCAGCGGAGCTCTCAAAAGGCAGACTGCAGCTCAGCTGAAGGCCCGTCTTTGTACAGTCTACCCTCGGCTGATACGATCAGTTCTGAATATAATGCGGGAAACACTGTCGTCCATGCTAAGTGGGGAGATTGAGTTTATTCAGAGGCCTGGTTTCATTTGTGAGCGACTTGTTGGTCGGTGGTGGGAAAGTTCTAAAGGATTAATTTCCTGTTTAATTGAAGTTGAAACTTTAACTGTTTGACTTGACTGTCAAAATTGTGCAGAAACTTCAAAATGAGGAAAACATAAATATCTTAAGTCTCCATTTTCTTCCATTATCTACCTGCTGGCCCAGTGATACAGATGTGCTACTGGCATTTCAAAATAAAGGAAGCGCTTGAAGGTGATGATCTCATTATCTTACTGGTAGTTTATTCAGTTTAATGACTTGATAAATCCCTCAAAATAATTATACAGACTGCACAATAAAATATTTACAATGGTCTCCAAATTATGAAACAACCTTGTAATAGAGACACTTTTTTGTTTTATTTAACTTGGACAAAGTCATTACTTTATGCACATCCATTAAAAACGAATAACAAAAAGGAAAACAGTAAAACAAAGCCTGTGATACCTTATTAATTGGCCCACGGCCATTGGTGCATTTACAATATGATAGTGGAATCATTGAGCGTACCAGATGGGCAGAGTGAAACACTAATCCTCTTAATGAGCTGAACTCAAGATTGTTCATTTGGTTGTAAAAGTATCGAAAAACAAAACACAAAAAATAACCTTTATGCAACCTCATTTGTCACAATTGAACAAACATCTGGTGCCTTGAAGCAGGTTTGTGCAGAGATGACGATTTACATGAAATCATGAAAAGCCACATTGCAAACAGTTTAGACATTGTTTCTGCTGTTGCCATGCGATGTATTTACATTCTGTAAGTGCCTCTCTGTACAATAGTTTCATTGTTAGTGGGGGGAGTCAACCGTTCCCGCTCTGGATTCATATCCCCCTGCATATGCATGAGGGATTACCAGGAAATGATTCATGCATATCAGCCGTGCTGTTTACTGTTCACAAATGAAACATCGAACTGCTGTTGCCACACATTAGGAGTTCCACACACACACACACACAAGGTACATGCTGAGGTTTTTTATGGTGACGAATCCGAGGAGCGGAGTGTGTTTGTGTCTGTCTTTGCTGTGTTAAAAGGCAGTCAAGAGCAGGTAAGTAATTCAACAGGGTTAAGACGAGAGGAGAGCGTTCAAGGAGGAGCAGGTGATTGGGCCATTTAAGAAGAGGAGACACCTGGTGGATGGTATTTGAATAGCAGATCAGAAAGAACAGGGGATGCAAAGTGGTTTGCAGAATCACAGGATGCTAAAAAAAGAAGAAGTGCAGGATGAGGCTGCTGCGTCACAACATTAATTATATCAGTTTCCACCTGATATTCTTCCAGCTATTTTGCAATAGTATTTATCATGAAAAACACCTCACAAGCATTATCAGATTGTTTTATTTCCCCTGTATTCAAATCATTGTGAACATCAAACCCACAACAACATCCCAGTCTGACTCACTGCACTATTGTGGTTTTCCCAGGTTCATTAATTCAGCCCGGCTCCTCTCAAACACAGTTCCTGAACCTGTGGCAAATCCTTTTGTTGGACAGCGCATCATCTGCTTTGTTTGGCTGAGCTGTCCACCGACTATTGTGATGAAAGGCTTTTGATTTTTATATCAGCTTTCATGTAAATGGCAGGGTGGAACAAGCCACGTCTGCAGAACAAACACTGGGATCAGGAAAACGGTGTCAAAGGACGAAATTCCCTGGAGCCTCGACAGTTTGACAGGTGTTTTATCAGTCAGCTGGATATGCTAGCAAACATTTATTAGCATCACAGCAACTGTACTTAGTTTGTAAGGTTGTGCAGCTTCTAAACAGTTAAGTTTTTGGTCATCCGTTAAATAAAAACATCAGAATTATTGTCATGAAGTCAACTGGATTGTGCAGTTTTTCATATAGAAACCAAAAACTAGCAGGATGATAAATATTATCTTCAAAACACAGACATCCACATGGACATTAATGAATGCAAAATCCTCATTCACATTCCAAAGGCATACGTTTGCTTTGAGAAACAAACAAACGTATGCCCCCAAACACACACACACACACACACAGATAGTTTGACAGATCACACATATGGAGAATTCAGGACAAAGATGTGAGAGCTGACGGGTAAATCTAAGTGTGTGTGTGTGTGTGTGTGTGTGTCTCCCTCTGAGGGAGCATCAGAGGGCTTTATCTGTCATCATAAGGACAGAAACAAAGGCTGCACCGGCCACAGCCAGGACACTCAAACAGAGACACAGCAGGCTGTGTGTGTTTTGGGATTCGGGGATGCTGCGGCGCAATATTGTCTTACACTTTCCTGCAAGTCGGCTGATCTGAAACTGTCTGAGGGAAGAGTTACGAGCGCAATTCAGAGCAAAACATTAAGGAAGCCCCGATTAAACCCCTACTTCTGTTACAGTGACATGTATGACATATACGTGGAGCTCATCTCTGAAAAGTTGAGCATCTTTTAGCTTGAGGAGCTCAAAGGAAATGGAGCAGCTGTATAGTAAAAGCACAATAAAATAACAGTTTTAAGTATTGGACCTCAGCACCACAATCTGTTTAAACTGATTGTAATAGTTTGTGGCTAATTCAGTGGAAATCTTCCAGGCCTTCCTGTGTTAGAACAGTGATTGCTATTTTTACCCGTTTTCCTACCAACTGTGGCCAGTTTGTTTATGTAATGCACTTGTTTCCAACTTTTTTTTTTTCGTCCAATAAAGAAACAATATGCAAGAACTGTTACTGTTTGCACAGATAAAATTCAAACGTGGTCCCTCCTCTGCGGGTCAACTTGACCGGTCGTTATAGCCAGAGAGATAATAAAAAGAAGGAACAGCATTTCCGAAAAACAAAGCAGTGAGTCTTCGAAATAAAATGTTATTTTTTCTGATTGTTTCACAGTTGTTGCAATCAAAAGTGCAAATAGACAAACAGAAGGCACATTTCTGCAGGAAGTGCACATACTTTAATCAGAATCAGTTGTCAGAATACAAGTGTTATGTGTTTTTTCAGTTGTTTTTCCTCATTTCTCTCTTATTAGAGACCTTGGAAGCAGAAGGTGATGTCACTTAATTTCATGCACCAGTCAAATCAAAATCTGTTGTGCTTTTCTGGTGACTATTAGTCAAATCTGTCAAAGCTCATCCACACAGACCAGATGAAGCAGTTTAGCTGATGTATTGACTGTTTTAACCTTGACTGAAGAATATCTACATGTCTGTTTTGACTGTTGTTTATTAAGGCATTACTATTAAATGTTTAGGGCCTTTAAACATGTAGTTTTAGGCACATAAGATGTCAAGCATTAATTACACGAAGAATGGGAAACATAGCAGTGTCGTATCTATAATGATTAAATCAAAAAAGCTAAATAAACCAGAGTACCAGCACTGTTTTTGTCCATTTGTCCATTTGCAGAATGGCATACTGCGTCCATGCCAATTCAGTTAGTTTGCTTTATTGACTGCCGTTTTCTTGGAGAACAGACACTCACACCAACGACGAGCCTACATGCTCAACGAGAAGCCAAAAAAGCTTTTAGTGTGTTATCCTAAACAACTTTGCTCTCTCTCTGGAAACCACTCAGTGTCTGCCACTACCTTCACCCGATTAGGCTAAAAAACAAACAACAAAGTGAGGTGACAGGTGAGCGATGGTCTTAAACTAAGACAGGGATCAGGCTCAGCCAAGGAAGGGATCCCTGTAGCAACGTTACACAGGCACACATACAGTACAAACAAAGACACGAGACTAAGCAAGTAAATGATACACAAGGGAATTGTATGTTACACATTACATTTATTCACTTTTCAGCGCTGTAACAAGCAATAAACTGCAACATTTTGACAGCAAACAAAAGAAAAATACAAGAAATTTCTTCTTCTAATATGCTTTGGAAATTCATAACTGTGTCTGCAAATGCCTGCAAACACATATTGCACTGATTAAATGTTTAATAATCTCTGTACAATGCAGCTTTTCATTTTTAAAGTCACATTTTAGCATGAAACTGGCTTTATTCAATTAGGAGTTTTGCACATTGAAATTCTGCTGCAAGACAGTAAATGGAAAATACAGTAGGTTCACATCATCGGTTGCAAAACATCAAAGTTGTCTTCTAAATACTGAACAAATAAAACACCTCCAGTGCACGGAAACAGACAATATGGTGTCCTATTTGATTTTTAGATTCTCCTTCTTCAAAGCGATGCAACAAGAGGCTGATCAACAACCAAAGCATGCATGTGAAAAACAATAGGCCACCGCTTCGGCTGACCCAAATGTAATGAAACAACCCACTGAGCGGCAGCATCGCTTTAACAAACAATCAAAGGCTAAAGGCGCAAATGACCCCAGCCGGCATGGTTCAGGACACACATTGCATCTGAACAATACTCAGCTGTGCGGATAATCGGACGCGCTGTAGGCAGTGTAAATATTTAGTCGCCCTGCAATAAGCCATGTGATTACTTTGTTAGCATCGTGCTACTTCTTCCTGCTGATTCGCAGATGTAAACAGTGATTACTTTAGCCTCTGCCACATGCATGTACCATGTAGAAACATCCACAAAGGAAGCAGTCATTAAAATATTGGATCTAATTATGAAACATGCACTTGTTTTTGCACAAGCTGAGGACATAAAGAGATGGAGAGACTCACAGACGGTTTTCAGCAGAGAATACTTTGCTCGAGGCCAGTGTGTGAGACCTCTGTAAGCCTGATTCAAAGAATGTCATTTGCCTAGTTACTCAGCAGAGCACAGCAGTGACAGACCATGCTGTAAAGTGTGTGTGTGTGTGTGTGTGTGTGTGTGTGTGGGTATGCATGTGTGTTTGCACCTTATTCCACCCTTGATATTTTCCTCTGTGCCACTCAAGAACTTGGCACCAAAGGCAAAAGTCCTTGACCTACAATCCTCTAGCAACCTCATATTCTCTAAAGCATCACATATTTGGATTTAAAAAAAAGCTCCTCATTATATCCGACACACTCTTGCTGTTCTGTTGTTTTTCTTCAATGAGTCCAAAATGGCCACCATCTGAGGTTTGCCATCGAACAGCCTTCTGTTGTTCTGAATGCCAAATGTAAGTGTTCCACGACGCTGAAGCATCTAACAGCCGTTTTTCACCAACTCATTTATTCCCCTCTAATTGACATTACGCTACTTCATCCTGCCAAAGTAATAAGCTAATGCTCCCCGGCATTGACTGTCTGCTGTATGCTATTGACAGTCCCAAACTGCACGATGCTCACTGGGGAAATTAATCATTCAAACAAACAAAGGAATAAAAAAAAATAAATGTTTTTCTCATTTGTTTAGGCTGGTAATCATCAGCATTTCACTGTATGTTGTGAAATGTTGGTATCTGCATTAAATGGTGTTTACACTCAGATTTACATGCACTTGTGTTGCACAGTGGGTAACAATACTCCTATAGACAATGCTGTTGTCTGTGAAAGTACAATTGGAGCCATGAGGAAATGATTTGTTTGTTTACTGACACGACGCAGTTTGTTTGTTTGTTTGTTTGTTTGTATTTTTGGTGTTTAACTGTTTATTGATTAGAATAGTAGTATTTTTTTTTTTTATGGGGCTGCATTTTTTGTTCTTTTATGTTTTTTTTAATTGCCTTAAAACAAACTTAGAAAAAACAAAAAAGAAAGATAAATAAACCAGACTTTTTTTATTTTTGCAAAACTGAAATACAAACTTTAAGTCTTCAGAGTTTTGAAACACTGCGTCTTATTAATGTTATCCAAATAAGCAAAGCTGCTATGATTTAATTTTTTTATTTATGTACTAATTTGTTTGGTTTTTTTTTGTTGTAATTTTTATCTTTAACAGAATTGAATTTGCCCAATCACTTTGGTCTAGATTAAAAGACTAGATGTGTTACCTTTTAATTTTTTTGTTATGGTGACCCTCTCTCTTATAGCGCCACCTGCAGGTTGTGATCTAAAGCTCTAAGTAAAATATCTTGATAACCATTGGTGGATTACCATACAGTTTAGAGCAGACACGCAAGTGGCAAAACATTAGAAAAACGCAGGTTAACGTGAATTTCCAGTAATGATCCCTCTTACAAATCACAGTCATCACTCACATGGTGATCAGCTGATGCGGACGGACCTGAATCAAACCAGGATGGGACTCACAATAAATGCCCGTCATTAGTTGTCCACTTCACGTCCAATTCTCAGTCTACGTTGCTTCATCCATCTTCTCATCCCAATTCATCAATTTGCTGCAATCAGCTCGATGCAGCAAGGCCATTTTAATCAAACATTTAGGTCTAGGATGCATCGCATTTACCTTTAGAGATGCTATTAATGCGATTCCAGAGGGAGCCACTGGCCTCTGAACAATGAAAGGAAAAAAAATGGGTGACCTCCAATTATGCCATGCTACATGAAAGGAACTCATTAGTGTCATTTTATTTCCTGTTGCTTAAGAGGAAGTTATATGAATCACTCCATATCATGAAAAAAGGCTTTTTCAGTCATTATGTCTTTGAACCCGACCAATAAAAGGACCGCGGTGCATTATGTGAGCACTTATTTTCAGAAGGAAATGGCTCTGTTTTTTTCACACAAATCGCTCTCATGGCTGATGTTTTTTTTGTTTGCTTTTTTTTCTATTTATTAATTTATTTTTTTAAATGGCGTACATCACTGGCTTCTTTGGAAGCGGTAAATCGTTCATGAAACCGTTCGTATGCCATTATTTACCCATTAGACTCACTCAAGTGCCTGCTTTCGGTGCGTTCTTCTCAATTATTATGATGATAATGATTAAAAAGTGTGACAATAAGAATAACGGAAACAATAAATTGCCACTTTGTACGCTCGTCCACTCTTTATTATTCATGTAGCAGTGCCAAAGCAAAGCAAAATGCCTTTTTTTTGTTTTCTGTGCATATTAATGAGGCCTCAACTGCAATTAAGTTTGTTGCCCAAAGACCTTAATTGAATGAGCCTCCAGCCGTGGCCAAGCTTCTGATTGTTGGGTCGGAGGGAAATGCTAAGTGGTTTGGTTGTGTGTGTGTGTGTGTGTGTGTCTGTGTGTGTCTGTGTGTGTGTTCAGTATGTTTGTCTTGTTTTGGTTATCTCTCAGTCAACCACTTCCACTCAATCTGTTTCTGACAAATTAAAGATTTTTTCCAATAACTGATTCATCATGAAGGTAAGATATTAAATCAATTAAATCATAAAATGAAAGGAAATTTCAGGCCAAATAGAAAATTTCAAATTTTCAAATTGCTTTTAGTTTTTGGTCAATAAGGAAATGGTTACTGACACAGTTCACCACAGGAAGTTGTCGACACCAAATACCGACATCTGCATCCAACATGTGGGTCACCATACAGACTCAAACGCTGCAGAAATGACAGGATGTCACTGTATTTATGATATTTAACATCAAAAACATACTCCTCCTATCTCCCAAAATTACTCAGCAAATAAATAAATGTTTAACACTGGAAGGAAATGAGGAAAGACTGGGATTCGTTCATGTGTGTATACAGGAAATTAGTCTGATAAAATACCTTCAAGTCAGAGTAAGATGGTGGTTTTGGTTTGTTTTTGAAAATATTAATCTATTTTCTCTTCTTCAGTTTGTCGGCTTGGAATATATCTAATATCTAAATAGCAACTTCTGTCTTTGCTTTAATGTGATCAGAAGGTGCATCAGTGTAAAAAATACTCATAATACTCATGTTACCAAGGCAGACATACAAGGATACAAGGAAGTTTATTGGTCATGATACAACAGGTTGCATAATGAAATTAAAGTGTGGTTCTCTATATCAGATGATATATCAGATTATATATCCCTATATCAGAGTGAAACAAATAAAACACACTGACACAATAAGGTTTGCAGACAAGTTCACACTGAACTTTTTGTTTTGGCAGTAAGAAGTTTAAAGAAAATGTATCTAAGCGATTCTTTGAGTCTAATATATTAATATAAAGATGTAATCTGGGTACTATTTAATTCTATAAAACCATTTATTTTCTGTTTTGGTTAGTTGCAACTATTAGAGGCCCAATTACAAATAAGCCAAATTTTAAGAGAGAAAAAGCTCCTTTTCTTGGAAAATTATATTAGTCCTTAGCTAACCTGAAGTTATTATCTTGGATTTGAATGAAAGCCTGTAATTAAGCAAGGACTCTTTCACCCTGAATAAACTGCAATGACAGTACTGCACACTTTTAAATTTTTACATCATCTATGGCAGCAAAAATGGTTGAATGTGCTCTCTTCTTGTGTACAGTTCATGTCGAGCCAGCAGGAGCCGGGTCAGCCCCAGTGCTGCCCCGGCCCTGTCGAGCAGGCATGATGCATTAGCACATATGACAAGTGTGCAGGCCGCCCTCGTGCCCACCAGGCTGCTGGCGACTTACTGCACAGCATGCCATGGAGCAAGCAGATAAGGCAACCAGAGAGAGAGAGAGAGAGATGACCGAATGCAAGTGCTTGGCCTCGAACTGACCCTTCCAATCCACATGGATGAATGTCAGCGTTAAGAAACTGGAGGCGAATGAGTGCAAAGCTTATTCATCCCCCTCTTCTCTTCCTCCTTCACTTTAATTAAATCTTTCTAACATAAAGGTGGCAAAATAGTTCTGTTTTTATTATTAGTTGAGCCGTTTTGGTAAAATTAATATGTTTAAAAATTCATAGTAATCTATTACTCTCAATCAATCCAGACAGTTTGGCTCATAAAACCTGCAACTCTATTATGTTACTGTAATGAAGGCAAAACATGAAAACTGTGAAGCCTCTCCATTAGCTGTGCATTAATGTGGGAGGTGTCATCTCCTGCAGTTGTGTACATTACCTTTATTACAGACTGTTTCCAGTGTTGTTGTCCCAGTGACATTGAATTTGTTTTGCATGCATGCATGCATGTTTTTTTTTCCAAAGCAAACAACCTTGCACGAAAGATGACTTAATTAGTTATGCTGATTAAAAAGGTTAATGACGTTGTTGACTTTCAGTTGCAGTTTTTGCAGTTTTTGCATCACTGTGGGCGTCGATACACACAGATTGAATAGATTGAACAGCCTTGGTTTCATAGAGTCCTGACAGCAGCTGGAACTTTTTAAAATTTTTTAAACTATGGCCATCAATATGTACTTATATAATAATTATGAACACAACATCCTACAACATCGCCTGGTGTTTGATGGATCGATATGCTAACTCACCCAAGTCTCTGAAAAGTGCAGCACATTTGCAAAACTTTTGCCAACAATCTAAATGAGGGTATTTTGGATATTTTGTGTTTTTAATTTAATTTGTTTTTGATTTTAATAGCACATATTTGTTCATTCAAATTCTAAAAACAATAGAACTAAAATTTTGTTCATTGACAAGTTCTCCTTTATAATAAGACTTGTTAAATAAAAGGGGAAGTTTCAGTGATCTATTCAAGTTGTCATTCATAACAACAAAATCTGTTACAATTAGACCAACTTTTGCAACAGCTTTCATTACATCATTTATCCTGATAAAACAGTGTTTGCTTTTCAAAATAAAATTGCAATGAGTTTGATAAAGTTTGTTGGAAAACTACAAAACACTCAAGTTTCTGACAGACCAGATGAAGGATAAACAAGCCTTGAAACTCCCTTCTCTTTGTGAAGGAGTGCCCTTACAAATATGAGTCTTGTCTGTCTGTATTGTATATATATTATTTTTCAGACACTGATGTGGACATTGACAACTTGTCTTTGTGTTTGCCAAACTTTCCAGACAGGATACACTCTCTGGAAGGTAAGAAAATAAGAGGATGTACCCCTGAAAAACTACCACACAGGATAGTATGATATAAATTATGACATTTTAAGATAAAATATGTTCTAAACATCCAAAGCGTCTCATTATATCATGAAATAAATATTCTGTGCAGCATTTCTCACACTTCTTTAAGAAGTCTTCCTCTTAAGTAAACACTGGATCAACTTTCAGCTTTAAAGCACAAGCATACATACTTTATATATATATATATGCATAAACACACGTGTGACCTTAGATTAACAACTTAATTATGATTGCAGCATGCTAAGTTTAACACATCGAAGGGGATGACGATGGTGAGTGTTAATGAGCAAAAAGCAATCAGGCTGAAACAGTAAAAACTGAGAAGTTGTCATGTGAAAGTTGAAATCTTTTTCAGTGTGACATGTTTTCCTATGAATTTTACCGTTTAAATGAAGAGATCTCTGATATTCCAACACTTTGGCTTGAGTTTTACAGTTACAAAAGGACCTTCCGCTGCTTCAAGTAATTGCCATTCCCAGCCCACGCAGAACATTTTACAGGTGCCAAGTGCATGTATTAATATTCTCCAGCGGAGGCTAGGTGAGGAGTCTTCAGATGATGAGTGTATCACAGAGGAGAGCCGCTCCGTTAGCGGCACAACGGGCTGGTGTCAGCTATTGCTGGCAGATTCCCAACTGTCTCTGTTATCCGTGATTTTTTTTTTGTGTGTGTGTGTGTGTTTTTATTTGTAGCAACCGTGTAACTGACAGATCTCGCAAAATCGTCTTTGCTGTTTATCTCGCCGCGCCGCCTGATTTATGCGGCCATAAATAAATGATTCACGCTCGTGTGTGTGTGTGGGTGTGTGTGTGTGGGTGTGCGTGTGTGTGTTGCAGTCATTACGGATTTGCTGCATCATTCCTGTCTGGCTTCGAGAAAGAGCCTAGCAGCGAAGCCTCACCAAGTTAACAACAAGCTGATCTGTTACACAATCTACCCCACTGTGCTGTGACTTTCTTTTTTTTTTTTTTTTTTTTTTTAATCCGGCTGCAGCTTTTGCTATGTGTGTCTGTGTGTTGTGTTTGTCTGCACGTGTGCCCCCACCCCACCCCCCCCGTCTGCCCCCCCCCCTCCACCCCCCTCCTCCTCCTCCTGCTGCTGTCTGCGTTACATCATTCTCCCAGAGGTTAGTGTCACCTAGCAGAACATGGCTTGGTGGTCTGCGCCGTCTGCAGACCTGCACAGTAGGTTGACAGGCTGTTCGACGGGGGGGGGGGGGGGGGGGGGTTTTTGAATGAAATGCATGCATGCACACCACCGGCGCATGTAGAAAAAGGGGGGAAAATGTAAAGACGTGCATGCACAA
>JAQMCX010000041.1:10301822-10329209 GCA_029814765.1 Acanthurus leucopareius | reverse complement strand
CCCCCCCCCCCCCCCCCCCCCCCCCCCCCGCCCCCCCCCCCCCCCCCCCCCCCCCCCCCCCCCCCCCCCCCCCCCCCTCTTGTAGACTGACATGCATGCATGCACAGCACAGGCTCATGTACTAACAGTGGGGAAAATGTAAAGACGTGCATGCACAAGCACCTCGACAGACTCTGCATCCCTGCTGCTTTTAAGTGATGATACCCTTCTCCTTTGGTGTAATTAAACGCAATTCATTTTCCTGTCGTAATGCACATGTTATAATTTCATTTGCCTTTAAATTGGATGCTATGTGTCATATGAAAAAGGAAGAGACAAATAAGCTGCATGTCTAACTGCACTGAGTGGCCCTCGGGGACGCCTCAAATGACACACACTTAACAGGGAGGTGTATTGTTGTTCACAATTACCTATAAACAAGTGTTGGTCCTCTTCGCTGAGCTCCAAAGTATTTGTTGTATTTTCTGTAATCTCTCCTCCAAGGATGCTGTCATGAATAAAAATCATCTGACCCAGAAACAAGCGGGGTAATAAAGGGTGTAATCAACGCAGCGGGAATGCTGATATGATGTTTATACCACGTTTACCCTCCACTCACTTCCCTTTTTCTTCCCATCTTTAACCCCTCTCCCACCAGCAATTTCTCAAGCCAAAGCACTCATCCTCCTGCCTCTGCTCCTCCAGCATCCTCCACCTCCATCCAACTCTCTCTTTTTTTCCACTTCTTTAGCTCCTTTGCTTTGCTTCTGTATCTCTCAGCCTTCACCCCTCTCATTGTATCTCTCCTATCTCCCTCTGCTTTTCACACATACGCTCTGCTTCATCTCACACACACTCACTTTCCCCACTGCGCTCCGTCTCCGGTTCAACAGCACCACCCAGTGTCCCACCTCTGCAATGACAGTTTTACATAAGCATTTTTGTGGAGGTTTTCATTTTGAACATCTGCTCATATAATTTTTTTTTTCCTCCCCTCACTCATTAAGGCTGTTAGATTTTTATTGATGTCAGCTCTGCCTGCGTATTCATGATTTATATGCGTGCCCGCCATGATAAATTTGATTAATTGAACAAGACTTCCTTGTCTGGGGTGCCTTCTGGGTTACAACAGCGGCCGTGACACAATTTTCTTTTTTTAATAATGGCAATTAAGTAGGAAAATTAATATTTTTGTCCAGGAAACAACTTGTTTTGGATGTGCGACATGAAGAATGTGTTAAAAAAGTCAAAAATCACCAAAAACAAAAAGAGGTTTTGAAGAAAGTCAAGCTGGATGCCACTTGTCAAAGTACTTCATAATGATTTGTGTCACCAAATGTCAGTGCAGTCATTGCATGGTGTTAATCTTTGAATCCTCCAGTATAAAGGAGGATTCAAAGATTAAGAAATTTCCATCACGATTTTGGATTTTTTTTTCAACTTCTCTTTTTCTGGCTCACTTTTATGTTCTAACATTATTATCTCTGTTGTTGGATTAAGTCAATTAAGCATGTTTTTCTTTTCAAGAGACACTTGTCTCACGCTGTGTCTGAAACATGGAGCCACACACACATGGCATTCGTTTAAAGCTTTTGATTTATCTAATGGTTTTTTAGTCATTTGAGCTCCTTTTTTTTTTAGAAATAATCACAATTAAAACCCAAAATCACATTAATATGTATGTGAAAGTGGTTTTTCCTTTAGACTCTTCGCACTGCACACATTTCTTCGCAGTGCTTTTGTGTGTGTCTGTGTGTGTGTGTGTCGCTGGGTTGAGGGTCAATGCACTCTTAATCCATTTAATTTAAAAAGTAAATTGAAACAGCTCTGCTTATAATAATTATTGAGCCCTAATTCTGAACCCTTTATTTATACCCTGCTAAGAATCACTTAAAGAATTTTTTTACGGTTTCAATTCAACAGAAAGCCCATTCAAGAAATACTCATTAGCTCTTTTGAACGGATTCAGGTAATTATTTAATGGAACGTATGATAGTAGAGGGTTCAATGTAAATGCTTTTTTCACTCACCCACTCAAGTAGTTTAAGAAAAACTTTCCACAAAGGTAACTTCAATGTGTCTTTTCGTTAACGGTTTTATCTGTCAGTGGTTGTATGCAGTTCTTTCAGCTGCTGTGCAAGTCATCTGTCATCTGCTCTTTTTGTGGCTCTCAGGCACCTCAAGTTTCCTTAATACATCACTGGTTTTATCTGTTTTTTCTTTCAAAGTGTCCAGTGCATAGTTGTAATTTTGTTCACATCCTCTAACTCCTCCAAAGCAAACTCCTGTTTCCAGGATAATTCAGATGAGTCTCACGAGTCCCTGATGGGATGATGGGAGGTGCACATGTGCCTTAGCTACATTAATCATCAGCTCTGAAAGAAATAAAGAAAAAAAACACTGTGTCTTTTTCTTTTTTGCCTTATGCCTGAGAAGCAAGTCAAGTGCTAGATTTCCTGTCTGATATGGCATTTTACCTGCACTGTGCAATCAGACAGTCCTTGTTGTTTAGCTCGGTAATAACAGTGAATGAGATTAAACCAGTTCTAACTGGGCAATCAATCAATTATCTGGTTCTGTAACAGAACTAGGAGTGTCAAACATAACCAGCGTTAATGAGAACTGTGATATTTAAAAACAAAATATGAATACTGTGTTAAAAAATACACATATGATGGCACCATGTAAACAGTACATCTCCTCTTAAATCATTTCGGTTACTTAACATTCTCACTTTGTTAAAGTAGGGCACTAAAAAGCTTTTTCGCTGGTTGCTACCCACCAAAAAACAAAAAAATTTGTATAAATAAGTGTTATACCTAAGAAGTTTTACGCAAAAGCAGAGTTTTCTTGTTGTTCCTGTACATTTTTGTACATATTATGTCTCTACTTCCCTAGATTTGTATTTAGAATATTGCTCATTTACCAAAATAAAAGGCAAACATACAATAGGGAGGATAAAGATAAATTTGGCAGAATTTCTTTCAAAGATTTTATAAAGATAATATCATTATTATAATTTCTTTAAGGCCATGATAATCTTGTATTGGAAATTTATTATTATTGTTACAGCATCAAAACATGATAACACATTAATTTATCTCATTATTATGAGATAACATCCCATCATCTGTTAAACCGGTTATGATAATGAGATTATTTCATGATTGTTTCATGGTCAAGATGACAGAATGAGAAAAGATCGTAGCAACCATGGCGGCTCTTGGCTTCCACACTAAACTTAATATACAAGTATTCTTACCAAAACAAGTACTGATTTTTTGGTAGAACACTGTTTTTGACACGGATATTAAGGTAATTGTCAGATTTTAAAGGCCAACAGGTTCTCTGATGCAAAAATCTCACTTGTCAACACTAAATGTGAATATTCTACAAAATAAAGGCTCATGATATTCCAGAAAAACTAAATGTAAAATCTGTAACATTACAGGAAGGCGAACAACCATCCCTTGTTTAAAAATGATACAAAAGTATCAAGATGACTGTGAGGATATTAAAGCTACCCGGCAAAATAACAGAGGCTCCGGTATGTAATACTGAACGGAAAACAGTAACATGTAATCGCATTAGAAAACATTTCAACACACTGACCCTTAAAGAAAAAGTCAACCCCTGCACTCTCATGCTGTAATACACAGCATCCATCATCGGTGGTTCCCTCTGAGGTGTTTCATGAAAAGGTGTTGTAATAACGCTTCCTGCTGTGCCCATTTCGCCTCAACCTGCTTCATCTACTTGTGATTGCAGTTTGCGATGTCACACATTTCCCATAATAGCTTTTTTTCTGTCCCCAGAGAAAGGACAGAGGTGAACTTTCAGTGGTTAAATGTGTTTATCAGAGACAGGGACTTCCATCAAAACACTTTCCGGAGAGGAAAGAGAAAGCAGCGGCTCTATATGCATGATGACCTGCAGGGCAATGACCTCAGATGGACTAGATATAAGAGTTTCCATGAGTTTTAGTCATAATTCTCATCGTTTGACAGAGGATATCAGGTACAACAGCTATTTCTATGAAGTTCCTTTCCATTATATTGTATTTTGTACCTCTGAACAGTTGTCTATTAGCAAGAACACACTGAATTTAAATACAGCGAATGACCCTTCATGAGGGTGCACTGAGTTTTCAAATCTTTGTAGTTTTCTAACTGACATAACTTTTCTCCTGTTTCCTGTCAGATTGTAAACTCCAGTGCCTCCAACAGCTGTGCTGCTAATATCTGGACATGATGTCACATCATCTGCAGGGAACTAATTATTCCTGACAATAACAACAAGACAGACAATCCACAGGCACAGAAATGCATCATGACTGTTTGTATTAATACTGTGTCCTTGACTGAGGGCTTTGTTTTTCCTCTTTTTATTATTTCTCTTAAGAAGAAAAAATGCAAAAATGAGAGAAAAATGTTAATTATATTTGGTTTAGGTGTGATAAACCATACACTTTTAGATTAGCCAATGCTAAAAACACCTTCTTTATACACTCCTGCAGCATAAGGAAACAGCCAAGAGTCTGTTCCAGACAGCCACCTCAGACTGATGGAGAAATAACAGAGAGCTGGGTATAAACTAGTGTTCTGCAAGTGGGTTTTAATGGTTCCCAATGCTTCAGCCGCTGCCTCTTTATTCCTCTAAAAACTAATGCTGCTCATTTGCCATCTGGCACCTGTATACACACACACAAACACACACACATATGCCGCTGTCTCTCCTCCTCTGGATTTGTGTGAGTGTTGCATGTGAGAGCAGCGTTCCAAGTCTTTTTGCTGTCCCAGATTCCAGTTTCTCCTGCCACACAATGGCAGTGCCAATCCAACATCCAACACAAGTCAGGACTGAGCTATCTGAGTCTCTCTCTCTCTCTGTCTCTCTCTCTCTCTGTGTTTGTGCATGTCTGGCAGTCAGTCAGATACCTCTGTCGCCGCTCTGAGGACGTGATTGGAGTCCCAAGTCGTCTTCACGCTCCCAAAATGCTTCACTGCCACACAAAAGGTGGCGTCAATCTAAGCAGAGTTGGTCAGCAGGAGCTTTCCAGCTAACTGTCTGCAATCGGCCACATACAGTCACGAGGTTTACAACATACTTTAACTCCTCTCACTTTCAGCTCCTTTCTCTCTCTCTCTCTTCACTGTCTCTTTCAGAGGAAATCGGTCCATCTCCCAAAGAGAGAGCCTTCTTCCCCCACTCTTCTCTCCCCAAGGAGTCTGCTTTTTAAATCCATCACCCTTTGAAGACTTTCTTTAAAGATGTGCCTCTCCAAAAAACTTTCTTACATTTCCATCTTATAAAAAAAACTTGCCTTAATTGTGCCAATTCTAAGCTGCCATAAGTAGCCTCAGAATACAAGAAGAAACTTCATATTTTTATAGATGTAAATGAGATTATTCTTTTTGTCACAGATGTCTGTTGTTTAGTTGAGGGCAAAACTCCTCCGAATTGCAAATTCATGCTAATTTGAGGCAGCTAGTTGTGTCTGTGACAGCAAATGTTTGCCCTCTACAGAAATTCTAAATGTAATTACAACAGGTGGGACTTGCAAGTAAAACAGGAAAAGACACAAAAACTTTGAAACACATAATTTGTTTTCCTATTCAGTTTTAAAGTGTGGCACCATTCTGGCCCAGGTGAGCATCTATACTTGCTTATAAGGTGTTAAATTCATAGTCAGTGTGTATGGTGAATCCTACTTTCAATGTAAAATGCAGTGAAGCAGAAAATGCAGTTGTTTAGGTTTCAAACAACCTCTCCTGAATGTAAAAAAGGGGGTATATCTAATTCAGATTTGACTTCACCTTGTGCAGTTGCATAACACTGAAGATTTTAGGGTAATCTGCAAAGTGTCAAGAAGCCACTTGGGGGAGCTATTCAGCTAACCTAGCACCTGGCATACCTGCTCTCCTCTGCTTTGTTGATTTTTAACTGGTTCCACATTATTTGACCCTTTTACTTGCAATTTCTGACATTTTTCTGTAAGTCAAAATACAAATAGACATACATGTGACCTCTGATCAGTAATCCTTATTATAATTAACTTCATTGTCTGAAATAACATTACATGTTATGTAGAAAATGCAAAATTCAGAACCTTCTTTGCTGTTGCTAAAAGGCAGCTGCACATTGTGTGCATTATAGTCCATACAGCACTGTCCATGCACTGTTTGTGTACAGCATCATTTGCATATTAGTTTATTCTCTTAAAGTTTCAATGCAGCTTATGCAGCACTGCTCTCCAACAGCGAGCATCCAGCTCTCATTTTTGATGTGAGTGCCAATTCGAGATTGAAATGTTAAATCATGGCCTTGGTCTCGGTAATAAATACAGTGCAGAAGTGCAGACAGAAGTTGAGAGAGAAAGGAGAGTAGAGAGAGGTTCAAAACTTTGGAAAAAAAGCTTTAGAAATCATGCATAAGAATTTCCACATATTAGAGAACTTTTGCAAGTAAGTTTTAGAAAAAAATTGACATCAAGAAGGTTGTTTTTCTAATGCAGAGCACACAGATTGATTCTGTTTTCTACACTATTTTGTGTGATTCAACTCAGTCTGGCTAAATTTCAGCTTTATCAGGCACTGAGGGAGGAGCAAGGACCAATCAGCTGCTCCCAAATGGTCACTAGAGGTCGGCTGTCGTCAGGCTCTCACACAGTTAAAGCAGAGCCATAGATCGATTTATCAAGGTCAGGGCGAAGTATCAACAACTTAACACCATATGGCTGTATGAGTCTTTCAATTTTGTAACACTCAAGCATATGGGTTGCACTTCCCTGAGAGGCTGTTTAAATGTGTCATTAATGCATGTCTTGAGTGATCCTACCAGAAGTGGACAGCTGTGAGTATCTCACTTGTATCTCACGATGCAAATCATGATGCATCTTGAGCAATTACAGTGCACCAACAGTGTTAGCTGACCTAATGTCAGAAGAACTAACACATTTTTGCCATAAAGAAGATATAACTTATGTACAACAGTTTCTGAATTCACAAGAAGGCCCTAAAACGTAAGAATGTACCACATTAAGGCTTCAAAAAGGTTTGTAAAGCTTTTAGTTATGCAAAAATTCACAAAAATACGCAATTTTTAAATGGAGTCTGGAGGTGACAAAGAAGTCGCTGATATCTGTTACCATTTACTGTATTTCTAAACTTTCACATATTTTAATTTGACATTACAAACTTATTTTGAGAAATAAAATCATGTCACAATAGGCAGATCAGTTGTTTACAGTTAGTTGCATCAGAACAGAGTGAAAAAAAATTAACCCCTTATATTTAACTTCTTTCAGTAAAAAGATTAAAAGGGTTTAGATAAGTTATTCTGATTTGCATTATTTTTTGGAATAAATATGTACTGGTCAGCAGGAGTAAAATCAGGAAAAATATTTTTTTTCACACTGCAGAAATTAAAAAATCAAGCCAGCAGAGGTGCTGTGATTGTGAAAACTAGATCTAAGAAGCCAAGTCAGTCCTGAGCTGTTTGACACCAAAAGCCATTTAAAAATTTTATTTATGACCAGCTCTTATAAGCACTTTTCTTTCCCTTAATACCCGTAACCCTTTTAAACTTTCTCACTGACTAAAACCAAACTCCTCCAGCTGAGGAAAATCTGCCCGCATGCTGTGCAGAAGCACTCGCGATTCCCTTACAAGTCATTATCAATCTGTTCCTTTCCTCCCATTCCTCCCACATGCTGGAGTGGGCAAGAGAGCTCAGATCTAAGAGAACTATACTTGCATTAAGCTCCCCCATCTGTCACTATCTCTTTCACAACACATGCACACACAGAAGACATCTACAAGCACACTTTATAGTCTTGTTCTACAGTGATACTTAGTGGATTAAGAATTAGATTGTCGCAATAAGCTCGGGAGGAAAAAGGGGTGTAATAATAGGGAATTATTGCAGGAGTGGGTCTTGACATTTTCTCTCTGTGAAGTACTCTGAAGATGTCAGATGATTTACAATACACTGCTAATGAGATTAAAAAAACTTGCTTAGTGCAATCTTTTTTGATTTATTAGATACAGAAAATTAAACAACACTGCAGCAACAAATCAGTTTATGAGTCATGTACAGTAAAAGGTAAAGTAAAGAAGTTTGAAAGAAGTTATCCAACCCATATAATGGTCAAATTGGACAGGAGAAGCAAACTGAGAGGATAACACACAGAGACAAACTCAGCCAGGATGCTAAATACTTGGACACTATTATCTTACTTCTGAGAGAATTTGTCACTTTTATTACTTTTTCCACTCCCTCTTCATGAAACAAAATTTCTTAAACACTTCATCAGCTTGTACAGTTTGGTAAGTTCAGAAAATGACATCACTTTACTGTAATGCAGCCTCTGACACTAGGAAAAAGACAAAACCAATGGAAGAACAAATTAAGATATGCAAGATATTAGGCAATATCCGGTCTCATATCACAATATTCATATATAATTGAATAATTGCACTGCTGTACTTAGCTTGCAAATGCTTGAAACATATAGCATACAACATGTAGTCGCAGTTCTGGTCCATTAAAACCACATAAGCCACCTCAGCAGGAACACAAAATAGAAACAAAGCGAGACAATGTGCCATTTCACCAACAAAGTCAACAAGAAATCAAAGCCATTGCAAAGTGATACATCAGAAAACACAAATACAAAAAAACGGAAAAAGTGCACATCAAGCAAACATGGCCGTTATATGATGTACTTTCCATAACAAAAACCATACTGTTAAAACAGCACAACAGTGGAAACCTTCGCCTTTGATTCCATCCATATCTACATTAACATCATATCAGCAAGTATCAATGCATGCACAACAAACACAAGCTGCACATTCTTACACAAAAGTTTGGCATGCAAAGATTAAAGCAAATACTTTTGCAGGACTGATTCAAAAGTGAAGTGACTTAGCAACCAAAACATGCAAAATCCAGACTATTCAAAGCCACGGCGGGCTCCGCACACAGCAGCTTCAGCATGCATGAAAACCAAACACAGCACAGAGTTTGATACAAAGAATCAGCAAAGACACAGCCAGGCATTAATACAGAAAGGCAGGAAATGAGAGAAAGAGAGCCATCTGGAAAACGACTGCACAAACACAGACAGACAGGCAGGCAGGTAGACAGGTAGGTAGACAGGTGTATCTGACTCACGTGTTTGACGCTAGACCTTCATTCCCAAGGATGAAGCTTGCATGAAGCACAGGTTTGCTGAAGTCCTCGTGTCCACTTGTTGCTGTGAATGTCTCTATGTTTGTGGAAAAAGTCCTCATGTCCACACTCCGTCGTTTCTGAATAACAAGTCTTATAACAGAACATGTGCTGATTTCATGTCAACAGTGTTAATTAATGTAATTTAGCTAACTGAATTAGTGCAATCTTTTTATTTATCAAAGAGGGGAAATTAAACAACACTGCAGCAGCAAATCAGGAATCAGGATGTGAGTCATGTGTGTTCACTGTCTGTGGCATCACTGAGGTGTCGTTTCTGAGGCACTGAAGTACAGTAAAGAAATTCAAAGAAGTTATCCAGCCCACATAATGCTCAAACTGGACAGCAGAAGCAAACTGAAAGGATAACACACCAAGACAAACTCAGCAAAGAGGTTAATTATTAAAATATTATAAACTCACCTGCGGAACTGCAATAACACAGCAAAGGTGGGCTTGCTTCAATAAACAAGACTTCAGTCTAGCATAGCAGCCTTCACTTGCACTTAATTTTATCCCCATTAAAACAAGATGTTACAAATACATTGCAATTAGCTGTTATGATGATAATGAAGTCATGTTGTACTATCTTAGACAACATCTCGTCTCATCTCAGGATAATCAGCTCCACTTTAGCTCCCAAATGCTTGAAACATAGCAACATGCACAATGCAACTGCTTACAGCAGAGCTGTTGCAGAAACTGCAGATCCAATCACAGGATATGCAAAGAGTAAAGATTCTACCCATTTAAACCCACAAGTCACCTCAGTAGGACATAAGGTAAAAACAAAGTAAAACAATGTGCCATTTCTCCAACATAGTTCAAAAAAAATCTAAGACAACACAAATTCAACTAAACAGAAAAGTGGAGCCTACTAATCACACTTACATAGAATATTGATGCTTTCCAAGAGCACAAACACACTGTAAACACAGCACAACATTAGAAAGATTTTACTCTGATTCCATCCATATCTACATTTATCATCATATCAGCAAGTATCAATGCATGCACCACATTCATGAGTTGCACACTCTGATCAAAAAACTTGGCATGCAAAGATTAAAGAAAATACTTTTGCAGGACTGATTCAAAAGTAAAGCGATTGAGAAACCAAAATATGCCAAATCCAGACTATTCAAAGCCACGGCGGGCACAGCACACAGCAGCGTCAGCATGCATGAAAACCAAACACAGCACAGAATTTGATATAAAGCATCAGCAAAGAAAGCCATCAGGAAAACAACTGCACAAGCACAGACAGACAGGCAGGCAGGTAGACAGGCAGTCAGGTATACAGGTGTATCTGACTCACGTGTTTGACGCTTGATGCTTGACATTCGTTCCCACGGATGAAACTTGAATAAAACACGAGTTTTCTGAAGTCCCACCACTTGTTGCTGTTAATGTCTCTATGTTTGCAGAAAACGTCCTCATCTCCACACTTCGTCGTTGCCAACCAGCCAGTCTCACAACAGCACGTGCGCTGATATCATCGTCAACACTTTTGACTAATTCAATTTAACTGGCTAGCTTATTAAATCCATCAGTTCTGTTTGTGTCGTGTTAAGTTTCTATTTCTGCTGACAGATCAGTCACAACAGACTTCAGAGTTTATTATGCACTCACAGCTTTACAGCGGGCTAGTGGCTCAAAATAATCATTTTTAATAAAAAACAAAAACAAAAACGTAAGTCTTCTTTCCACTCGCCTTCTGTGAAGTTACAACGCTGCTTGTGGCCACACAGACTGGCTGATATTTAATATTGTAGGCCGAGAGGGGCGCTATTTCATTCATTTGAAAAAGGGGTAGGTGAAAAAAGGGGAAATCATGGGCGTGACAACAACAACAAAAAATAATTAGGTTATAAGTCAATTAAATCATAAATAATAGAACCGCCATATCTTAGAAACTTAGTTTAAAAAGTCTCAAAAAGACATTGACCTATTGTTGCCTGTTAATTCCTGATACAAAATGTTGTATACAATTTGTAAAGTGCAGTGTTTTCAACTACTGATATCTTTATTATATTTGTCTTTTTGTAATCTTTCATTTTCCTTGTTCTCTTGAACCCATTGATTCAAAATGAGTCATAATATCTACCTACTAGTAGTGACTAACATCTCATCTTCTCTTCCTCTGCATAATCACTAAGATTAGTCCCTTCACTACATGTCACTTATCGTCAACATTATTTCAGTTTTCTTTGCTAAATATATTATTAAACCAGCCCTTTTCGAGATTATTAATAACAGATATGTGTAAAGAAACATTTAATTGTAATATTTGACATCAGTGCAACATTTCCAATTAATCATCATTTTCAAAAGCCTTATTTTTTCTCTGTGTCCATCTCTCTCTATCTCAGCCTGCATGCATGTCAAGGTCAGCAGGCACAATCTGCCTTTTATCATCTGAGAAGCACCAATATAAAGAGTGAGAAGCTTTTTGTGGGTTTACTGGTAGGTGCAGAAAACCTTCATCTTTTGCCTCTTGTCTGTTTAAATACCTTTCTCATTGGTCTGTGAAAAACACTGGGTTCAAATTTAACTGCCAGAGTCCTTCTCTCATCACAATATTTAACCCTTCATCTATAAAGCCTCTCATGACCTTGCTCCTTGGTAGCTTTTTTGATCCAAACTGCTTGTTTTTGCAAATTATTACATATTTTCCATGTTGAGGTCGTTTGCAGCACAGAATAAACAGTCCTTTTCAGGCAATCCAAGAGTTCCTCAGAGTTCCTCAGCACAAACTTTCCTCCAAAAAACAATATTTATCCTATTGATGTGCTTTTCTTACCTCTGACCTTTATCAGTTCAAACTACTCCTTTATGTAGGCTGTAAAAACACAATATCAAATATTATCAGGCAGAATTTACATCTCTTTTATTCTTCTGTTTCTTGTGAGAAAATACTTTAACAGAAACACGGGTGTTGAGCTTTTATCAAAGATGAATTCAAAGGAAAGTGTTAGCCAAAATGAAAAATAAAAACATTGTTTTCTATCATTCTTCTAGCTGTTGATTATGTGTGGGTGTCATCACCAACTTTTTATCCCCTCAGAGAGAAAATGATAAGTGGGAGACATGCAGGAGAAGACTCTTGTGCAAAAAAACCATGCCATCTTCTCAAGGATATGTGTGGGTTTATATACCAAGTACACCACGCAGTACATTTGAATAGCAGTTTAATGGTGGCCGTGGCCTTTTTATTAAGTGCATGATGAAACAAGGTCAGAGTCAAAGGCACTATTTGTTGACTTGGAAACAGCAGCCGGGCTGGCAGACGACTAAGTGAAGAGATGCAAAAAAAACCAACCATATATTGTAACAGTAGTTGCATCAAAAGAAACCATCTATTTACCTGCATGGATCTGAATTTTTCCCTCAAGTGGTGTAAAAAGTTTTTCCACTTGCATGAATAAATATTGTTTCAGTTTTGATGTAATTAAATGTGACAACATAAAATGCTTACAGGCCTCCGTAGGATCCCTGCTGCTGTCCTGCTCCAAACAGCTTGGCTCAGTAAATGTTGCCGAAAGGCCTCATGCATAATTGTTTTTTCTACCGCAATGATGGTCATCTGCAGCAGTGATAGCAGAGTGACATGAACAGTTGAGCAACGCAGTGAAACTAATTTCAGTAATTATTCATTTGATGCACACAGGCGATGGATTACGTGACATGAAAACATTTAAAGAAATGCTTTTCTGCACCTCAATTTGTGAACATTTATTTGCTGAAGATATAAACAATCCCTACAATATTATCAAAAAATCCACATATTGTTAACAAACAAATAAATTCAATCAAATACATTATTGGGGACATTTGACATTTGATCCTTTTTCATTTGTGATCTTTGTCGACCTCTTCTGGTGAAAAAGGCAACAGCACAGGTGCCCTGTCAAATACAATTGGTGCATTTTCTGGTAAATTTAAGTGCTGAGATCCAAGAAAATGTGTAATTATGCATCAAGGCTAAGTTTTCTATTTTCAATACAACGCTACACAACAGCTTTGTGATTTTATGTTTCAGTTTATATAAGCATATATACTCATAGGCAGAGGTCTAAATGTGACTGGAATATGCAGATTAATGCATGTGGGAGAAAAACAATATTATGTTATGATATGTGATATGATTTCTTTTATCTTAAGTTTACAAGTATGGTATGAGTGGCATAATTGCAGAGTTAAAGCATGAATGCACAGGTAATTATATTGTGATGTAAAACAGGCTATATCCAGGATGGGTAAACTTTTATTTTCAATATTGTGACATTTCTTTGTACACGTTCAACACAGACTTAAAATATATTGTGAAACACTGTAAAAACTGAGCAGGAACAAAATTGCAATATTATCTCCCTTTTTTTTAACACAAGAAATGGAAAATATGGTTAAAAAACATAAATACAATATACAGTGGTTGAAGAGCAAAACTCATTATCAGCCAAAGTACACTAAATATATCATGTCACCAAAAATATTAGTCAAATTAATGTCTACAACACTTCTAATAGCATTTAACGTTACAGATGGAGATCCTGAGATGTAACTGAATGTTAGTCAATTTAATGTCAATAATAATTCAATAATTGTTAATAATAATCTTTAATAATTGCATTGTCCGATATGTATTTGCACTAATGGTCTACTGTCGGACTAGTTTCGCTCGATGGCGAGAGCTTTGAAAAGTATGGCTGCAGATCAGACGCTGCGGTGACTGCTTCCGGTTTACCTGGTAAGTCGTCAGCTGGTTTGCTCGGTTACGTGTCTCGTGCTGTCACACTTGCTCGATGTTTGGCTTTCGACAAAGTTGTTGACTGGCTTGTTTTAAATCACAAGTCAGCCCATTTAGACTGAATTTAGCCGGTGAAATGCCAGCTGTCAGCTGTTTCTATACAAGACCCATGGCATGATGGGAAATGCGTGGTTCTCGTCGATCTAACAACTTTTGATTTAAATGCCGACTTTGCACTACAACTTTTAATAGAAACTTTTAATATTTGTGGAGATTTTTATTATAGAATTGTCGTTTTTTTACTTAGTTCTTTAAGGTTTATTCTTTTAGTTGAAGACACTTGTTAATGGTAACATTGGTAATTGCTAATGGTAACAATTAGCTGAGCTAAACACATCACAGATATTAAAAGGTATATATTTTAGCCCATATCATAGAAGTCTATTAGCTAACACAGAGCTGATTTTAATCAAGTAAGTATATAACAACACAGACTTTTGGTCAGTGGGATTTGAGGATCCTTGAGGTAACATCTGTAGACCAACATATGTGAAGCACTGACAGTCTCTGAACCTTGAAACTTCAAACTGAAATCACAAATAACATTTGAACAGGCTGCTTGTCATACTAAAAGCAACTGGACACATCACACACATTGATAAGAGTTTGACAACCTCTTCCAAAAATCAGAACTAGATCTGTCTGGGATTAAATGTTTTCTGTCACTTCCTGTTCACATGACTGACCATGGAAATGAAATGAATGACATTTACAAGGCGCATGATAAACCAGCTGTTCATCCATTTATACACTATCATAAGGTTTCTGATCACCTGTATGGAGACATGTCCTAATTAATCATGAACAAATAGCAATGAAGAATGTCAAGAAACCAAGATAAGGTGTTTTTATTTAAGCTAATCTCTATAAGAAAACACCAGGTAGCAGGTAACATCTTATAAAACATAAGCCTATGTGCATGTAAACACACTCCAAGAATGAGCTAAACCAGTTAAATTACTCTAAAATCATAAAATGAGCGACAGCAATTCAGGATTTTTCAGTTTCTGCTGATGCATTTAGCCTAACAGCACTGCAGAATAGTTTTTTTCCTTCTTTCCACACCTTCACAGGGCTCAGTCATTACGGTTTTAATGATGCACACCTGTTTTCAGTTTCACTGACTAAGCAGGTGTGCACCAACAGTACCACTGTTTCATTTCAGGCCTGACCCCTTCTGAAGGCCAGTATCAGCTTTTCAAGCTTAAAAGCAAAAAACTCATCAGGTTTAACACCTGTATTTGTATTTAAATACACAAGTGTCAGGTTAAAGTGAGGACAGTGACGAGACACAAGTGTGAATATTTGGCTGCTGGGAGGCGCTCACATCAATAATCCCCATCAATCTGTGGAACAAATTAAGAACTGTGTTCATTTAAAATCCAATTATCCTCATTATTGTCACTAGTTGATGCATGTTAATGATGCATGAAATAGCTAAGTATTTTTTGAGGTCAGGGTTTTTTTTTCTTTACGTTTTATATTTTTTTTGAAGAGAGTCAGGGTGTAATGACACAAAAGCCCCACAAGGTGGAGAAAGAGGTCTGCAGTATTTTTTAGGACCAAGACAGAAGCAAGTAAAGCAAAAGCTGAGTTTTAATTTTTTTTAAAAAAAGACCAAATAGGAAAAGTTTAACTTTCAATATTTAGCAACATATAGAAAACCATATAATAACTCTTATTGCTGTGAATTTCTCTGGAGAAAAGTCATCAGGGAGTTAATTCGGCTTTAATTTTATGTAAAACATTCAAAGGCAACTTAAGTCATTCTGGATGCGTGCCTGCTTGTTTCTTTGTGTGCATGCATTTGCAGGCAGGTTTGTTATTGTATCTGGCATCCCTCTGGTCTTCAGTGTTTCCTGCATATAGATGGTTGGCAAGGTAAAGAAAGGTACTGGTTGCCATCCATGTCACGTTCTGAAACTGTCCCAATGGCTCATATAGCCATAAATTATGGAGTCCTGACAGAATATTTTAAGAGAAAGTTTGTAGTTTTGTTGTTTTCCTGGTTTGCAGTGAAACTATATAGCTTTTAAGAGAAGAAAGAGCATTCTTTAACTCACAAATGAAAAGAAGAGAAGATAAGCAGTTGAATGCTCCCTTCTTTGCTTCTAAAACTGTGGTTGTTTAGTTGATGCAACCTCTTTTGTCTGGTTTGTTCATTAGCCAGCATAGGGTTGCTAATGTGAGCTAATTTTAGCATCCATTGAGTCACAACTGTCATTTATTGGGCTGTTGACTGTTTTCTTCTTGTACTACGATGACACATTGTTTCCAGCAATTGTTAAGTCCTTTTTTTTCCTTAAAGCTTTTAATGAAATAAACACAATGTGCATGCTAATGCAACACATGTGCATTTTCCCCAAAAGCCTTTTGGTTTGTCAACTTGTAAATGAACTCAAAAATCACCTTCTGAATTTCCTTTAAAAGGCTCCATAACCAGGTTTATACACACAGACACAGACTGTTTTTCAGATTCAGCTCAGAGAGAGCTTTTACAAGCCATAAACATCATTGATGACTTATTATAGCCCAGATGCACAATTAAACTGCACCCGTCTCTGAATCTCTCTGGTTACAAGATGTAGAGAGGGGATCCTGCCTCTTTTTTTTTCTTTTTTTTTTATTACATCAAAGTGAAAGTAGGGCCAGCCTCACTGTGGGAGATTGACAATGCTGTGCATGTGTTGTTTTTTTTTTAAAGACAGGAGAAGAGGAGAAAGGATTAAGAAGAGTGCAGTGAGAGCCTCAGCTGTAAACAACATGACAGTTAGTAAAGCAGTAAACTGGGTTTAATCCCTGTTCTGTGACGGGTTCAACCAAACACAAAGGGGAACACCAGGTCAGACCCCTTTTGATCACATCTACATCGCTTTTAACTGCCCATCTTCAATTAAAATTCCTATTAAATCTAATGAGCAAAAAACCTGCAGAAACCCAGAAACCTGACAGGACTACCCTCTTCATCACCGTGTTTGCAGTATGTGTGCTCTTTTCAATGACTTTGAAGTTCATAAAGGGCGGCTGAGTGTGCGCCACCCATCACAGATGGTCACATTGAACACACACATCACACTAAATTAGGGCCACGGCACCTCCAGGATGCTCAATAAGCTGCTCCCAGCTCTGAACTGCTGCTTCCTCACACCTGCACTGTACAGCCTGGCAGGTTGTGGAGACTTCATTTAGTCGACTGCAGCATATATTTGGGCCTGAGCCCTGGCTGCCAAGACCTGGCAGCACAACAACTCCAAAAAGCTGTAAAGACTGCTATAAATAATATTGTAATTGCTCCAAATGGTACTGTAATTGCTACTAGTCCTGCTTGTTCCTCTACTCAACAAAAGAGCTATTTGCATGTGTTAACTGACAGCGAAATCCATTGTGATGCAAGATGTTCTTACATCATTTTCATTTGTTTATTTCACAAGTACAATGGCCATTGATCAAGAGCAAGAAATGAGAGAAGGAGGCAGACAAGAAAGCTAGTTTCCATCTGGTGTCCTTTATCAGATCTGTAAATGCACCCTGGAAAATCAAGTTTGTCAACTCATCACATCAAACAGCTCCACTTTGAATCGCAACTTGTAAAATCATCGCCGTAGCCGCAGCCGTTTCCTGGAAAAAAAAATCATGTTTTGAATTACAAGAAATCAACCGTACAGACGTTTTTGAAGTTTAGATGTGAGGTTTCATTATTCGATTTTGTCGGGCCGGTCTCCTCGGCGGCTGGTGGGTCAGCTGAGGGTGATTATTCACAGGGTTCATTTACAGATTGACGGAGAACCAGCCACTGGCAAGCCCTCGGGGATGAGGCTGCATAGTGTGCGTTGCATCAGCATGTAGATAGTAATTGCAGGACATACAGTGAAATGCCCTCAGGGGCAGAGGAGGCTGAGGTTGAATGCATCATGTAAAGTGGTGTAAGGGGGCATGCTTAAGTTAAAATGGGATGTTAAGTCATTTATAAGACTGGATGTTTGAGGTCAAACCCAGGACAGCGGTTATAAGTAACTGTATTGCAAACAGTATAAAACTTCCTCATGAATAATGATTCCTTTGCTTAAAGAGACACTTCACCATTTGTATACAAGAGGTTCAGTCACTGATCACAAGTAGTACGACTCAGCCTGTGAAAACAGATGAATAGTATCTTTGTGGCTCTTGAAGAAATGATGCAAACCCAGATGATGTCATCAGGGTCATCTCATTTGGACTATGGGAAATGTAGAAGAGCTCAACCTGTACGAGAGGCTAAAAGTCAGGAAATATTTGCATCTGTTGTTCAGATTTTGACCATTTTTTCTCTGTGCTTAATTGCTGGAAAGAAAAATAAATCTGCTTTGGAAATTCTCTTAGATCCATTAAAAAGAAACTACATATTCAGAGTAACTAATCGCAAAACTTTTTTCAGATAAATCCCATCTACTATATTCTGTAACCTCAAAGCCACATGATTTGAAAGACGTCCAATCAGGACGACAGAAGCTCCACATATCTTCAAATCTACTGTTGCAGCTCAAACTGCTCTATGACCCATTAAGAGAAGTCGAACCATTAAAAAAAGAAAAGAAAAACCCTTTTTTCCCACTGATTTTTTTCCTTAATGAACACTGGAAGCAGTTTTAATGAAGTTTATGTAAATTCTTTAACATGTCTGTGGAACGCACTTATTGTAATTTCCTTTGTATAAATTCAGTGTATTTTCATTAACAAAATACGTTAAATCACAATGTTGAAGGATTTCATATTCATTTTTAGTTAGATTTGTTAACTAGCCGCAGTTTTTAACTTTAACCCACAGCTCTTGATGAATACTTTTGGATGTGTCGACAATTTAAAAGCCTAAATCAATTAATGAAAGCTGACCCTCACTGAAAAGTGTGCACTCCACACTTTTTTTTTGCACTGTAATTGAGAAAAAAGACGTCTCCTCCTATTATCCCTCAGAATCTGCAGATAATTAGCACATTTTTTTTCTCACACTCAGATGTTTTCACATATTTTCTCAGATTGCTGGGATAATGAGAGGAGTGTTGCAGAAATGAGCAGATTTTTTTGTTGTTGTTGTTGTTGTTTCCCAGTGCTTCCCAAGCCGTGATTATCTATTCATTATCTGTTTGACTTGAGAGGTACAGCCGTATCGAGCTAAAAAACATCTCATTCGCTTGTTAATCCCAGTGCAATATAGTGCTTTTTTGGAGATCCTTAATAGAATGTTGAGGGAAAAACAAGTTCTTCGAGCCTTGTTTTATGTTGTGCTGCACAGTGTTTGCACTTCTGCAGCATTTTGCCCTACTTTCCCTCCGCATGCACTGACCATAGGCTTTCATGGCTCGTGTGGATGTTCCAATTGTTGGCCAGATTCAAAACCCACAGCGTCACGTGCACTCGCCAGCTGAGCCACCAGGAAAAAGCCTACAGGCTTTTGTTTTATGACTCAGATGTGATTTAGTTCATTTCATTTATTCAGTAAAAAACACATAAAGCATAGGGAGGATGTCACATTTACGGACAGACTCATTCTGTGTGCTTTTAAATGAGGCAGAATGCTCTGACTTCATTATGTAATTCATACTGTCTTAATCATAGCTTTGGATACACACTGTAAAATCTGAGGTGTGGATATAAGTGCAGGGGCTGTGATTTGCCTCTAATTTAAAAATTGAGTTTATATAATTTCCCATGATGTCAGGCAGCAATTTATTCAAATATCCTGAGTCCATTAAAGCAGTTTTATTCCAGGCAAATCATTATAAATTACATAATTACACAGTCTGAGACATCTGGACATTCAAGATTAGCACCTCACTATTCAATTTAAATATTTTTTTTTAGCGATTATTTAGGTTGAACTCACACAATTTCACTAGCTGAGAGGTGCTGAACTGATTATGCATATGACCTTATCTGTACAATGTGCCACTCTGGGGAGATTTGCTCTAAAATCACCCAAAATTCTGCTCAGGACAGGAAAAACATTGTTAGCTTACCGTGTTACTGGTCCAGCTGCTCCTGTGCAGAGAGTTTTGTATGTGCACATGCAGCATTTTGTCTCCTTTGACAGTAGAAAATGTCTGACTAGTTATCTGAGGAGGTGTTTTTGCTTCTCCCAAAGGTCACTGACAAGCTAAATGCCCACATGCACAAGTTTAGCTCCCAATGATGTAAATATATTGAGCAGACTCTGTTTAGTTGCAATAAAAATATGGAAAACAGATTATAATGCAGGACCTCAGATGGTTTAATCCATTTGAAAAGTCTCCCTTTAATGCTTTATTGACTACAAACAATCCTTATTTACCTGTTTTCCACCTGCACTCTGATGGCTCCTCTCTTGGTTGCATATGTTTAATCAGATCCCAGATTGATCACTGATTTCAATACCCAGGGAGAGTCTGTGTGGGCGGTGCAGGCAGGCGGCTGGAAATTAATGCCGTCCCAGCAGCATCAATTCATCCTTAATGTCCCAGCTAATGTCAAGCTGTCTGCAGAATGAAACATAAAGTCCCAATTATTCAAGTGGAGCTGTACAGTAAACAAGTTGAAATAAATGAGGGGGCATGAAGAAGTTCTCCGGTTGTAGATAGAGTGATTAACAACAAGTCAGTTTCTTCGTTTTCTAAACCAACACGGGACTTGAACGAACACGCCGCGACACAAAAGCAAGCCCTCCATTGTTTGGACACTTCTGAGCCTCTATGAAATTGATATAATGTGATTAATTCCCCTCGTCTGCAATTATATGCTGTGACATGAAATTGTTAATTATCATCTGAGAGCAGAAAATTACTCCGGAGGGCTGCGCTTTTATGTACGTGTGTTCATCTTCCGGGGCTGCGGAGGTTGTTGTTCTCACCGTAGAGTCTGTGGCACATTTTGATTACCTGCATTAAATCTTTTAATTTGCCTTTTTTAAATGCAACCTGTGATCTTTACGAGCTCAGTCAAATGCATCCATTCAGGCTTGTTGATGATTCTGTTGCAGATTCAATAAATTACGAAGATTCGTGTATCACACATCATGTCAGTTTTAAAAATACATATCAAGATAAATGTATAATTTCCGTCCTATCTATCTGTCTGTCTGTGTCTGTTATGTTTAAAGGGACATTCCAACCATTTTATTTCAAGACTTTCAGATGACTGGTTTTCGTGGAAAGTGCTCTGAGTGTGTAAAAACAGTTACATAATGTCTTTCCTGGCTTTGGGGCATTGCCTTTGACGGACAGGGTGTTCAGGGTTTAATGAAAAGTGCTTGTTGGGTTGCATAATGGGCGGTGTCCCATCCTGTTTTGGAGTTCGACCTATTATTAAAAACTAAAGATGAGAAAATCATGGTGTCTGTACATGATTATTAAATTCTTACTGTGTGAAATTTGTCCGTGGGAAGTTGCAAAACTCTACTTATGTAAGTGCAACAGTTCGTTAAGAAACTAAAACTACTTGGTCATGGGAACACGGAGCATCATAACATTATGGAAGTACCAAGATCCTTTAATCACAAAAATAGCAATGCAACAATATAAATACACTGCATTTAGTAAAAGCACTGCATAAAGATTTAATTGTTATCTGCAAAATATACTTCAAACTATCCATTAATGTTGCATGTTACCATTTTGTCAACATTTTCCTCAGCTTTGCAGGATAAACCAGGCTCACATTCAACATAACAGGCTTCATGCGTCTTTGTAAAAGCAAACTGTGTGTGGTTTGAAAGGGGCAGCGGGTTAACACAAGTGTGGCTGAAGACTTCACATTTCAGTGAGTTTGTGTTCCGCTTGTTCCACAAAATCGATCATACTTCCTCCCTTTTGTTGCACTTATTGATAATGAGCGCTGTCATATTTTTTTGACCCCAGTAAAATATGTCCTAATCTTTGGTTCATTGGCTTGGACCTGCTGTGAAGCTACACTGCTGTCTGTGTGTGTGTGTGTGTGTGTGTGTGTGTGTGTGTGTGTGAAGAGTTAACGCTCCGAGGCAACAATAAGTGACAAGGAAATGGCAATGTGTGGAAGCAGAGAGGAAAGAAAAATGGTTATAATCATAAATTTTTTCACGATCCACCATCCAGCTCTTATTCTGGCTCCACATTTTATTTTCTGAAAGAGAAATCTTTCCACAAGTGTTTGTTCAAATATCATATTTCCCAGAAACGATTTTTTTTTCCTGTCTAGAACAGTCAGTTTTTGTATGACATCATTGTTACACATTTCCTTTTATTTACTCAATTTCTTGAACATCTGATTAAAACAAAAGAAAAGGCATGTTTATTCCAAATCAATGATCTTTGTAAAACAAGGTGCGTGCAGGTGGGAATACCATGGACATGCGAGCGCACACTGACGCCTGCACTCATTATCAAGGGGATTAAGACCACTAAGCTAATTCATCGGAGTAATAAAGGATTTCTGTAAACTCCAGATTAATTGGGATTAAGCACTTAAACATTTTTAGGTCTTGTTGGGGCTGAAAAGGAAGGTGGGTGGAAAAAAACGCTTTTCTACTCCGGCACCATTCACCGTGCCCTCAGGGAGCGAGCATTCAGAAACTCCATGATGTCTGCCACTTAAGAATAAGGCTGAATGAAGGAGCCCTGGAGCATTAGCCACCTGTGTGCGTGTGTGTGTGTGTGTGTTAATATCCTTTTGTTTGCGCCGGTAAGAGCATGGCATTGGTGTCCCCCCTTGTGTTTCACTTCAGATTTCACATTTATCTTCTCCCACTCACTCTCTGGAAGAAGTGAACTGATGATAACGCCACCGAAATCTCGACAGCCACTGTGTAAAATTGAACCCGCTGGTCTCCAACAACACCTTGGATAGTGTTGCATGAAATGAGGAACCAGCAGTGGAAGGAGGGGGGGGGTTAGGTTCGAGTGGGTATGAAAAAAGCTTCAAGTTAGGGGGAGTGGTTGTTTTCGAAAACCCTCGCAACTTATCTGCCCAATTGCTTTTTGACAGCGAGCGCCGTTCCGCTCTGTTGCACCGTATTTGTGTCCACAGGCCCTATTAGCTTCTGAAGCTCTGTCTCTTCAAAGTTTCGACATTCAGAGCGACTCAGAGTTGCTCTGGAACTATAATTGCAGTCTCATAGCAACACTTTTGTTCATATCGGCTGTAATTTTACAGTAATTTTCACAGTATATAATAATTATTCAAGTACAATGAAACAAGTTTTATTTGTATTGATGTTGTATTCATAATTCTAATATATGTTAAGGAATTGTAATTTTTTCCTCCATAATCAAGCCTTTTTTTCACATCTGTGCTTAAAGGGCAAACATTTTTTCAAACAAATGATTTTTAAAAAAATATTACAGCCACAGAATTTTTAGAAAGGTGCAGAATGAAAGTCTATATTTTCTCTGAAAAATGTTACAGTGGCTACATAGTTATTTAAAAAATTTTGACATCGTGAACACACCCATGGTATCAACACAATAAAGAAGTAGAGCAAGAGTGAGTGTGACAACTACTGACCAGGAGGTTTAAATATTGTCCAGTTGACCTTAAAGTTTTATTTAAGAGACTTTTCATGTTTCTCTGTAAGTTTAGAAACTTTTAAAACTTTTGCTTCCTTGAAATCTCCTTAAAATTACAGACAGAGCAGGTCAAGCTGAAAAAAAAGAGTCTTTAGTTTTTGAAAAGCCTGCTTTTGGGGAAAAAGTTGGGCGCTCATTGAGCACACTGAGCCGCAAAAAGTCATGCTTGGGTTTTTATTAAACCCATAAGTCTGTATTTCTTTTACTTGGCCCCATGAAACCACTTAACCAACTCCTGGAGCTCCACCAGCGTTGCGAGACTCCGCTCCAGCTCTCCTTTTGCACACCAGATCCAATTAGGAGCAATTTTAGTTTCATGACACGTGTTGGGATCCAGCATGCAGGAGCAGAGCAGGGAGAAACATGCAGAGCAGGTGGAACTTAAAGGCTGTGTGAGTTAACTCTGCGTTGCATAATTGGAACAAATAAACAGGTTAATGAACAGGCGTAACAGCTAATCAGATAATTAACCCTGTGAACTTAAAGACGTGTTGAACACATTTGTAGCACTTTTCCCACAGCCTTAAGGTTGGCTGTGTATGCAAAGAACGATCTGAAACGTCTGTGACTGATGCTTTTATCTTACTTTTCTTGAATCTTACAAACAGTATTGCATAAATAAAAGTGTATCACATAACAGCTGTGTTTTAATACCTTATAGTTATGTATTAAGGGAAGGTGAGGCTTCAAGGAAATGAAAAAGGTCTAATTTATCAACGGCTGCTTATTGAGCTGATCTTCCCTTATTATTTATGTAGAAATACTTAATTTTCCTTGTAAGAAGTGAAAAAAAAAATAAAACAAACTTGTCTTAGGTTTATTTAATAACATAAAGGTTTTCAAATTAATCAGATTGTGGCTGAAAGGACAGAGCTCAAATACCAAAGAACACATCAGAGGTGGTGCAGTTTGATATATTATATAGAAGCCTTGATGCATACACAGTTTTATCAAAAGAAATGCTTTTGCTAACCGTTTGCGTAGGTGAATTTGAGCTAGCACACAAAAGTTAGATTCTGACCTTGATGGCTTTTGCTGTGAACTATCAGAGCAAATATATCAAAGTCATAGTTGTATGTCTCAGTAGAAAAATGCAGAGTATAGTTGAACAGTTTAAAAGGTCCACAGTTTTTTGATAAATTTTGCCATGAAATACTGTATCTATGCCCGTCAAGCCCTCCGTTCTCGCAAGGTACATATGCAATTTCATAACAGATTTGATAACAGACAGTTACAGATTTACCATCACAAAATTCTCAGTACTTTTTGAAAAACTGAAGTCCATTTATTCCAAAATCGCCCCTATAACTAAAGAGAACTCACAAGAGTCGTAAACAGTGCATTAAATCTGTTTACTATTCCAGCATAGCCAGGAATTTCTGCATCATAGTTGACCCTCAGGGCTGCCATAGTTTTTACTATGGAATTATATTATTGCACGATGAGAGTGGCGCCACCTGAGAGACAGTTGACTCCTCTAAAAGGTTCCAGCACTGAAGATGAACAGGATGAAAACATGCACTTTGGTGCTGCACCTATTCATTACTCGGCTCCCATTGGGCACTGACGTAACGGAACAGCAGGAAATTGACAGCAGGAGATGACAGATGACAAATGTGCATGTCCTCGTCTTCATTTTTTTGTTCTCTCCGCCAAGTATGTTCTGCATCGGTGTATGCAATTTTGATTGTCTCGCTGCGGCGTGCGTGCAGGCCGGTGGCGGCCCACGGGGCAAAAATTAGAGAACAACAGAAACCTACAGTGCGACGCCGATGTCCCGATGCACAAAAAAATTTCTCTCCTCCAGCCTCATGATTCACTTGATTATCCACGCCATTCACCTCCGAGTGACATGACACAATATGAGAAATGATGACTACAGCAGCACGCCAACCGTATCAGCGGTGGCTGAAATAAAAAGACAAACAAATAAAGGAGAAGAAGAAAATCCCCAAATAGGAGCTGCTGTTTGAAGGGGTATTATTGAAAACGCCTCTCTGGGCTTTATTCAGATTCTTTGTCAGCTTTCACAGCCTGTTCTCAAGGGGTTTAGTATCAAATCCTGGACATGACAAGTAATGACTATTTATAGCACGAGAAATGTTGAATAAAGGCTTATTAGATCACTCAGTGAGAGCCAACCATCTCAGCCTGACAATGACGATCCTGCTTCTCTCTTTTGTTTATTTCACACAGTTATTTATAAGGGGAGATCAAATTTGATGCTGCTGTTTACTGACTGACACCGAAAGCCAACACAGAAGGTTGGTGGGCTCATCCTGCACCCCCCACCCCCTCTGATCTGGTCCTTCTTGTGCTTCTTATAGCACTGTGTAGGCTTACATTAGTACCGCTTCCTTTGGCTAAAACAGCACAAATTCAACATACAGTAAATTAAGCATTCAGCCGATTAAGAGCCCACCAGTCGTTTCATATGGGGGGGGGGGGTTTAAGCATGACCAAGTGCAGGCTCTCTCTGGCACCGTTTTACAGGCTTTCATATAAACATGAGTCTGGGGTCAAGCTGTTGCTAAGTGTCCCTCAGAAACATGGAGGACGGGTATAAATAAACTTTCCAGTGTTGATCCTTCCCTCGTGTGTCTTTCCCTCCTTCCTTCCTTCCTTCCTCCCTCACACACTTCCTTCCCTTCCTTTTCTTACATCCAGCCATTCAGTCTTCATTTCGCCCTCTTCCCTTTGATCAACACATCATTTCTTCTTTGCTGTTGTAATCTCCTCCTTTGTTTCCCCCCCTCCTCCTCCTCGCTTCCTTTATCCTCTAGTGCTTCTCCCATCACATCCATTCACATTTTTCTGACCCTCCCACCAAATAACAGTGCTGAAACTAAGTGTGAGTGAGGGAGGGAGTTAGGAGGAGGAGAAAAAGAGCATTGCAGTCCTACAGCACACACACACACAAACACACACAAACACACACACACACACACACACACACACAGTGGTTGGGTTCATGCAGTGTTTTATCACAGTCAGCACTGAACAGTTTGACAGTGAAGAACGAGCGAGGTTCCCGAGTTTCAGGAGGATTTCCTCTGGGGCACAATTTCTCCCACTATAGATTTGTACCTTTAATAGAGCATACTGGTAATATACATTAATGAGTGTTCGGGCCAGAATGAGAATGAGTTCTTAATTCTTACTGGGGTCAGAGGCAGGAAAAAGTTCCATCTTGGGTAGTTTTAAATAATTCCTCAGGACAAGCTGTTGTTTGAGAGAGTGGTGCTGAATAGCAGCCACAGTGGCAAAAAAGTGGTGATTGCATTGTAATGGCAAGTCAATTGTCCCTTAATTTCCCCATAGTTCTCTTAAGTCAGTTGCTTTCAAGGCATCACTATTAAACTTGACCAAAGCTGATTGTGATAGGGTAATAAGCTGGAAACTAAAAAACATGTCCGGAGCTGGGCTGGGACGAAAACTGAATGAACAAATAATTCACCCCTGGCATTTCTTGGCCCAGAAAGACCTTCACAGTCAGTTGAGCACCACCCACCAGTGCATCATCTTTGCAGTGCCTTTAAATATAAAGCTCTATTATTCCCACAAACCACAAAAAAGCTGGATGTAAATGCTATGGACAAGCATGTGCAATTTTGGGAAGTAGTACACAAGGATGTGAGGATGAAAGGATGTCGTACAAATTTTTTTTGATTATATACAAGCACACGAGTGCATGTCAGATGCATGCACATACATTAAAATATGAGCTTTTTTAAAGGTCCTGTAACCACTTTTGCAACTGGAGCAAGTTTACATTCACTAGTTCAGCACAAGTGACCTTGCAAGCAAATGTTAGAC